>MU122105.1:110625-137642 GCA_014904905.1 Wilcoxina mikolae CBS 423.85
TGAGAGCCAAGTGCGCTTGAGAGCCAAGTGCGCTTGAGAGCCAAGTGCGCTTGAGAGCCAAGTGCGCTTGAGAGCCAAGTGCACCTGGCACCGCCATTACAAGCATCGACATCCTCCGCATCTTGTATACCTACCAAGAGAATACCCCTAACAGTACCTCCTTCTCTAGCTGTGGTGGCCTCAACAGAATCTTCATTGTACAAAGTGTGCAAACAATAGATATCACTCAGACAGCATGTTTCTGTGTAACTTGTGGGTATCGAAAATAAAAATAAAATTTCTCTTAACATAATAATGACCTCCGCCTAACTCAGGGTGGTATGAGTTTAACAAATAAAATTTATATAACTTCTGTCTCTTTTGTGCCTTTGGTTTAGTCGCAAATTTCCATTACTTATCTTTCTTCATTGTTGAGTTCTTGTAGTAGTATTCAGTAATAATATCAGATGCGATATCCTGAAGATGTTCGAATGATTCCCAGGTATTCTCATCATGCGTGTATCCGGTCCATTTAACTAAGAAGATGTGCTTCTGGTGATCATCCTCAGTGGGACCACTAGCAATAATTGATTCGGGTATCCAACCACCGTTATCGACTTCAATTGTTGGTACCTCTCTTTCTGAGTCATCACCCCGATAAGGTTCGAGTAATGCGACGTGGAAAGCAGAATGTATTTTCAATGTTGCTCGGATTTCGAGTTGAGACGATCGTTTGTTTCCTCCGACCTTGGATATCTTGAACGGACCGTACATCTTGTTGTCCAGTTTGCGACATTGTCGTTTGGTTTTTATATTGCATCCATCGAGTATGCCCAAATCTCAAACCTTGTATTGAGGAGGCGAGTGCCGTTTGCGATTATAATACTTGCTCATCCTGCCTTTGGATACTTCGAGCTGTTCTTCTAATCGTTTGTAGACTTCAACCATGTAGTGTGTATATAACTTGGATCTTGGATTGAGGAAATCAACTTCCATTGGCCAATTTGTGCATACCTCATAACCATAATTAGCATAGAACGGTGTAATCTTTGTGGCCAGATGTATCGAATTGTTATAGGTATATTCGGCCATAGGTAACATTTCACTCCAGTTTGACTGTTCATAGTTGCGGTAGGTACCCAAGCAGTGGACGATAGTCTGATTGATACGATCCGTCTGCCCATCTGTTTGTGGATGAAAAGTGGTTGACATCGAACGTTTGATTCCGAGGTATTGATATAAGTCGGTAAGGAAATGACCTGAAAATACTGTGTCACAGTCTGATACTATATCAAGTGGTATGCCGTGATACTTCCGAACGTTGTTGAGGAATAGATTTGCAACCATAGACGATTCTCATTTGTCTATAGGAATGAAGTGTGCCATCTTGTTACAAATGTCGACTACTACCATGATATTCTTGTTACCATTAGATTCCGGCAAATCGGTAATGAAGTAAACCAAAATATAAGTCCATGGCGAGGATGGTAATTCGAGTGGATGTAGCAAACCATGTTTGGCCTGACGAGTTGCCTTAGTCCATTGGTATGAATTGCACTTGTTGCAGTATTCTTGTACTTCGTCTTCCAACTTGGGCCAGTAAAAGTTCCTTACAACAAGTTCCAATGTACGTTCACGTCCGAAGTATGCAGCAATGCGTGAGTCGTATACCTGGTGTAAAACCTCCTTCTGAAACTCTTCAGGTACATATAACCTTCCTTTCCAACACAACATTCCATCTATGTCAATACTAAACCTTCCATCAACATTGTGTTCTTTATCCTGCACCTTCTGTAGTATCTTTCGATATTCCTCGTCTTGACCAATCTCCTTTTAAAACCTTTCCTTAAGCGATCCAATCAACTGATTTACCGAAAATCCAGCTAAAGAAATTTGTTCCCAATCATCATCATCCAAATCCATCGCTCCAACTTCTAACCAATGTTCTGGTCCTAATAAGGTTGCTGAAGATGTACCCCCCTCTCTTGAGCGAACTCTGGATACCTTGATAATACGTCGGCTTTTCCATTAGCCATTTCCTTCCAATAAATAATTTTAAAATTGTATTCTTACAATACTTCTGCCCATTGTGGCTGTCTTCAATTAAGCTGTGGTGTTTCTTTGAAATATTGTAGGTTCATATGATCGGAAAAGACAGTTGTTGTATGTATTGCTCTGGGAAGATAACATCTCTAGGTCTTGAATGCGTATATAATAGTGAGCATTTCTTTATCGTATATCTGGTAGTTGAACTCAGCGGGTGAAAACCTCTTCGATATAAATTCAACCGAATGTATCTTGCTGTCATTGAATTGTTGTGATAATACCACTTCCATCGCAAAGTCTGACGTGTCCATTTTGACCATGGCGGGTCTGTTATCATCATAACGTCACAATATTGGAGTGTTTTCTACCGCGAACAGGATACATACCTTCTAGTATACTGCTTGAACTGCTTCGCCGAACTTAATGATCTTTCTGTCGCCCTTGAGAGTGTCAGTAATGGGTGTGACAAAACTGGCGAATCCCTTAATGAATCCTAGATAAAAGTTCCATAAGCCCATAATGACCTATATTTTTGTGCATCGGCCATTTGATGGTAGCCTGGCTATGACTTGGTGCCATCTTGAGTCCTTCTCCACTGACGAGAATACCAAGGAATTCGACCTCCTGTTTGTCGCACTTGTACCAGTTGATTTCTACCACGAGATTGTTGTCTTGTAGGACCTGCAATATCTTGTCTACATAAGTGTGGTGTTCATTGCGAGTTCCTTTGGTAGCAATAAGGACGTCATCAATATAGCAAACTGTAAAGTCATTTTGTCCTCCCTAAAAGGGTTGTAAAATGCCATTCATGCAGCCTTGAAAAGTAGCTGGGGCATTGGTGAGACCGAATAGCATGACTGAGTATTCGAATGAACGAAAGTTCGTCCTGAAGGCTGTCTTCTATTCATGCCCTTTGGCCATTCGAATCAAATGGTATCCTGACTTCATGTACAACTTTGTTATCCAGATTGCTCCTCGGCTTGTCCCTTGGACGGTTGTATTTTTCCTTTTTCTATCATTTTGTCGATGTATTCCTTAAGTAACCTTTCTTCTTCCCAAGAGAGTTGATATATAGGTCCTACTTTCACCAGATGGTCAGAAACCTTTAGGTGAATTTTGTAATTGTGAGGGCTGTGAAGAGGTAGCTTTTCAGTTTCATGACGATCAAACAGTAGGATCCACTTGTGGTACTGTTCAGGTAGTTTTTCTGCTAGTATACATGTTATTGCGAAACATACTGCCCCAATATTGATTTCGTTGTTCTTCCAAATCACTCACTCGTCATAAGTGATTTCCCAATCTGGATGCATCTTCGCATGATTGTAACATGTCTGTGAACACTCTGTGAGATGTAAACAACCGTACGTAGCGCCCTGTACCTTGTGATGTTTCAGATTTCACGCAGATATTATAACGTCGTAATCAGCATGCATTGGTACTACTTCGAACGTTTCGAGGTTATCATGGTTTCCAAAAGCTAAACCAAGGGGTACAGTATAAACATTAGGTAATAGAACTGACTTACTGGTAAAATCTTTAGCCTTAATGTTTTTCTTTCTCCTAACAACTGGTATTTTGACCACCTTTGCACTCTGGGGTGATATGGTAAATGATGTCGATCCCAAGTCCAGTGTGGCATGGACTGGGAACTGCTGTACCTTTCCGGTGCTTTCTGTGTAGTCCACAAAGAACTGGTATATGGGTCGTTCTTCTATTCTGGTTTTGGGGACATTGTGTACATGCTTGGTTTCATAATACACAAAGTCGTCTGAAATATTTTGTTTTTTGGTAGGTGATTCCTATTCCCAGGGGGAGTGCTTTCGTTTGGTACCCATTATTTCGACAATGGCTCGGCAACTATGGGTCATTGAAGGTATTTATTGTTCTATCACTTATAGTTGGGTTCTTCGTTAAGCAATTCTTCGAATAATACTGGTCCTTCACCTGATACAGCATCTGCATGGTAATGTTCTTCGACCTCGTAGATGGTAGACACAGCATCCAGTGTTCGACCGATTGTCGTTGATACCTCACTACCATGAAGTTCGTAGTAATACGTGTCCCACTCATCGCAACCAATATGCATGCCCTTGTACTTTGTCCAAAAAGAACCGAATACTGGATCGTCGATTGTCAAGCCACCACCATCAGCTGCTCATTGGTTCCAGTATATATTGCAAGGTAAAATATTATCGGGTTGGTCTCAGAAAAAGGACTCAAGGAGTTCCTCAGGTTCAAGTAATAACAGGTCGATACTTGCAAATATTTTGAGAGGTTTCGGTTCTCCGAGTGAACAAGGTACTCCTGCTAAGTCGAAGAAGTTAATGCATCAATGATAGTTTGTGTTGTATGGTGTCATGTTGTAATTTGTTTTTTAATGGTGTTGGTATGTTGCAATACTACCGGTCAGCAGTTTCATCCCTATCGGACTCCTCAAGGTACTGATCGAAAACTATAATAATACAAGCTTTCTCCCACATAATCACCAGTCCTGCATTCCATCTCGATACTTACCATTAATCAGAGCTATACTGTTGCTCCCACCAGTTATCAGTCTGATTCAAATTCTCCAGATTTTCGCTATCGACAGATTTCGAACCGGATGGTATTTTTCTCCGTCTGAAGTTTCCTCAACTTCCTTCGCATCTCCAACAACATAATCGTCTCCGTCATCATCCAACTGGTCGTTTGTCTCAACCTTCATCTTCTGAGAAGTGTTCCGGTGGCCGAAGTCGGCTGTTCCTGTTGACAATTTATTGTTCCGAATGCATTGCATTGTGTTGTGGTTCCCTTTTCAGTCGGCAGGCCATGCACAGTGTTGACATTCTTTTGCTACTCTCCTCCATACCAGTTCTCTATTGTCGATTCTCTCTATGAGTTGGCAAAACGATTTTCCTTCAGTATTGAAAAAGGGAATTTTAGATGAACCCTTGTTTTCTGACCGGCACTGAGTACCTCTCTGTTTGAAACGTTGTTGCTGTCTTTGAAATCCGTAGCTAAGATCCCTGGACCTTTGGATCTTTCCTCTGTCCTTGTTTATCCGGCTGGACATACTGTTTGCACTTCAAGTTTTTCCCATAAATCCGAATTCCTTTCCATTGCATGCCAGACTGCAAGATTCTTTCCGGCATTGATAATGATATCGCAGAGTTCATCGTCTGTCTTATCTGCCGGCTTGATCAGACTGAGCTGTTTAAAGACTTGTGGTGGTAGCTTGCTCATCAGCATTATCCAGTATGCTACCCCCACAATCTTGGCTTTTGCGTTCAGGGTGTCAAACTCTGTAATCATATCCTGAACATTGCCGCCGTATTTGAGCTCCTTGATGGCCTTATATGATGTCTGTTGTTGGTGTTTGTTGTGAAAACAGGCATTGATTGTGGCACAATATACTGACCAACTGCGCTCGTGTTTTCCAGCTTGTGCCTCTGCTTCCCACTGCATGTGTCAGGCCAGAGCGTGTTCCTCTAATCGACTGCGCACATATTGAGTGTTGACACCTGGTCGAGCAAAGAGGTGTGGCTGATCTCCAAAGAAGGCCTCCATGCTCATCAACCATACATCGAAATCCTCAGAGGCTTTTCCCTTGAATTTCGCCAGAACTGACAGCTTAACCCTTGAGTCCTTCTGTTTGTCAGAGTGTTGAGTGTTTCTGCATCCCCTTCGTTGCGAACCGTGTCTGGATGCATGTGTCCATCCAGGTGGTAGCGGCGGTGGCGGATCACCTCCTATGCCCTCCGGGGGTTGTACCTCTCCTGAGCCACCGGCTGCTGGTGCAATATCTTGAGGTGGTGCATAACCTAGACCAAAAATTCATATCAGAGCCTCCTCTCATGCCGAATATTTCTGCCACATCAGAGTCATCAATCAGTAATATACTCCTATTGCGTTCCTCCGTTCGCTGTTTCTATTGTGCGATACGTTCATTTCGGTCCGGGTATATGGGTGTAGATCCCGAAACCTTAGCTTTTTCGAAAGCTGATGTGAGTTTGATGTATTCCTTTCTGAGCTGAGTGAATTTTGCTTCCAACAATTCAATATCTGTCCATGAAGGGACCTGTTCTTCCATTGTCTTTTCCAACCTTGCAATCTTCTCTTGTTGCAATTTGACCGTATGTCTCCAGACTGCAACCTTGACAGTTAGTGTCCTAAGCTGACCCTCACACCATTCGATCCGTCCACGTAAAATTTCGAATTCTTCTGTTGCTTCCCTAACAATCCAATCATTCTCTTGTTGGAGGCCGTACATACCGGTTCTGATTTCCCTCAGTACTGCGTTCAGTATCTGTATTCTCTCCTTGTGTTCTTCTAGGATTTATTGTCCTAGGGCCTTGTCTGTTTCCACTTCCTGACCGAAGAGCTGACAGCTTAGCCGAACATCTTCGAATTCCTCCTCGATTGCTTCCTTCTCACTGTTGCATGCTTCAACTGAACGTTGCATTTCATGATCTAGACGAATGATGTGAGAATGTACTGAGTCTCTCATCTTCGTGTCCTCCTCCATTCGTCAGGACTCCAAGTATTGCCTCCTCAATTGCTCGTACTGCTTTTGTAGTTTCTTCGTCCATTCTGGTAAGGCTTTCGAGGGCTGTTTGGATTCGGCAATATCCGACGATGTTGGTGAGAACTGGCCCCCCCCAAACTTCAACCGGCGTCGGTGACTGGCCATTATGAACTTGCCGAAAGGGGAATGTCAAGGGTCCCAAGAGTTTGAATTATTCTTGAGCTTGTCTTCTAACATTTAGGATGTGGTTGCATGTCCTGCAAATTCCGTTGCAGTAATGTGAACAGTATTCTGCCCAAAAATATTCTACCGTAGGTCCTTGCAGGTAATTTGTATATAGTATTGTACAGCAGCCCCTGTTGTTTCAAACCACACAATTTGTAGTCCTAAACACTTTGGGACGAATCCAAAATATTATACTGTTACGGGGATACTTAGCGATAAAGTATAGCCACCTACTCCTCAGAAGTTGTATGTATCTTGAAGGTAATCTTTGGAGTCGTCGAAATCAGATCAGTCCTTATAGTCATAGACCGGCAGGTTATGATATTCGGACAGTAATTCACAAGTGTAAAACCAGGAAAAGTATTCGTACTCGATATCTTATGCATGGCTTGTTCGTAGAGGGCGTGAGTGTAATGAACAATAGAATTATGATCTCGAAAATAACTCCCAAAGTATATTCTTTTAAAGGGTAAAGTAAATATTCTTGAAGTAGAAAACAACAATAATATTATATTGTCTTGTCCGCTGATGTGTTCTGACTGTGGATTGCTGCTGGAGCTTGCTGTTTTACTTTGCAGGTACAAACACGGTTCTTTTATAGAGGAAATTACTCGTATACTCTCTATGACTTCAGCATTTGTACTAAGATAGCTATGGCCTCCAATCGTTGGGCTGGTTACTCGATCTCGGTAGGTTGCGCTAAATTTCCATTTGACGTTTGGTACTTTCTATAGTGTGAAGCATCCTTGCAGGTTATCCTTATGCCACCCGGTTTTGCTATGTAACAACTAAGTCTGTTTGCTTTTGTTCCAGACTGAATGCTTACGCTGAAAACAGTTTTCGGCAACAACCGCTGACATGTTCATCGAATTATCAGTTCCTCTTAGATCTCTCCACTCAATGTTAAATCCGATAGTGGGTTGCAGGGATATATTTACCAATATAGATCTGTGTCGATGATCAGCTGATGCTATGCCACATATCGCACCTCCCATCTCGATGGCTTTTACTCCCATTGTACGGCTATGTCTTATGTCGGACCAGACCACCTGCAATCTGCCGTTACTCGGGATGTCGACCTAAACACATGTTCTCAACAGGTAGATTTAACTACCGGGGTACAGTTAACATATGTATTCCCTAGACTGTATAGTTATCCTTATAGTAAAGTTCCACTTTTCGAACTCTGACATGTACCTGTTGGAGAGTATAGAGGCATAACCTGCTTTAGCCCACTGTCCGATAGTGCTGATAAGGTAAAGTAGTTCTGGTCGAAACAATCATGCACAGCTGACCTGATAGTCTCCGCAATGGTGTGATCATGCTTCAGCAACTCATGACGCTCCAAACTATCAGAGACCTAGGCGTATAGTAGCATGCAACTCTAAGTGTTTGGAAGTGATGAATCCGCCAGCTAAGTGTCATAACTATCGCTGTTTGATCGAGAAGGTGAATTTGCCCACACGCAGGTTAATAATTCCGCTTTACCTGAGCTCGGAATCAGATAGGCATGTTTGTTGAGCAGGACTTCATCGCTCAGAGGTTGGGACAACTGCGGATGTAACATTGACAAGCCGTAGTGACAGGTGGCCGAAAGCAGATTACCATGGATATCCTCCGTACCTTGTGCACCTGCTCAGGAAAAACCCGTAACACTGGATGAGACCATTGGCCAGGTTTGTCTTGATGTAGGCCTTTAGTGTTCTTGACTCAACCTCCAATATGTAATAGGTATGCCCATATGGCAGCTTGTACTGGGTTCGATCGCATGGTCAATTGACTGGTACGGTGGCAGCATCTCTGTCTTGACAAAAAACCTTCACGCATTCCTGATACTTGGCCGCAATATGGTCACCATCGTCTGTAGGTACCATTTCAGGCGGGAAGCTCCAACTGTACTCGTTAGTTTGTGCTGGTAACTCTGAGATGGAAGTCAGAGTTGGAATACAGCAGCCCTTGTCATAATGAGTAATCCTCGATGGGAACCCCCGCTGTCCAGTACTCTCTTCGTGACTCGGGGAGCCGGTACCAGTCATTCAAGCACTTTCACTGTGTAACTCTTCTGCCACAACTACCGCCGCTGCTCTCTGCGTACTCATCCAGCATCGGAGTTTCTCATTTGAGGTCACGTTCCATAATGATGCTCCTATCAGCCAGGTACACTCCCCAAATCATAGGAGGAATGCGTCGTCGACCTCATTGTTCTCAAGAAGGTCGTCGAATGCGATTGCTCCAAAGAAACGAATGTCCGGAGGCTTATCACCGCCGCCTTGGGAAGTTCCATTGGTAGCCATGTTTAGGGTTCCATCGAGATTTAAGGTGGCGGCCTGCAGCGCACTCAGGGTTCGCAAGGCTGTGAGTCGATCAGCTCTCCAGGTGTTCTCTGGGTTTTGAGCCTTGAACCAAGGTATTCCCCAAACCAAGTCGTTTTCCCTCATGGGCACAATTAAGACATCCAATTTGTCAACCGGTACCAAGCTTTCAAAATACTAGACCGAGAGAGTAGTCTTTCTATGATCTCTTGTAGTCCTCATCTCGCTGCCGTCAAGGCTCAAGGTTGCGATGAATACTGGTTAGTCCCAGACGCCGAGCCCTCTTTGGAGCTTGGCTGTCATGAGGATAGTCATTGATCTACAGATCTCGTACTGAGTGTCAAACAACTGTTATCGTTGGACTTGGTGGATGCTGCCGCCAGTAATGATGACCGCTGGAAGTTGTGTCAGCAGTCAAGCAGTTGTCCATCCCGATCAAGGATAAGACGGAATAGAGCGAGGTCAATCTCACCTAGGGATACCACCAAGTAAATGTCCATCCTGCCTAGGGATAAGATGACTCTGTCGATGTGCAAAGGATCGCTCGTTGGATTGAGAATCAGTTGACTCCCGACTTGGATTACTCTGATATCAATGACATTCGGTATCGTGCAGTTGGTAATCATTGGATCTCATATTGCATCGCTAATATCTCGAACGATGATCGGTAACTCGATTGAGTCTCACTGAGGGGTAATCTTGATTGCAGTTGCAATCAGGTATCGATCGATATGATCATGAATGGTGTGAGATGAATCCGGCTTCTTCACTCATCCTGCTTGTAGAATCATACAATAGAGTATCGGCTATGATTTATCAGGGTCTTGGGCTCTGCCTGTCGATAGTTTTTCTCCGTAAATATACTTCCATGCTCATGTAGTCATTCTTTGTAGGTGTAGTTCAGAGCTTCCGCTCACATTGTAGGAAGGTAATTGTCAAGTGCACTTCATCGAATGTATTTATCGTTGGTGACTTATCGCCAGACTCGATCGTGAATATACTCATGCGTACAGGGGTAACTGTCATAGAATTGATGAATTGATACGCTGTCGAAGTTGATCAAGACTTTGTTAGCACTTGATATTACGGGGATACTTATCAGCAAAGTATAGCTATCTACTCCTCAGAAGTCGTATGTATCTTGAAGATAATCTTAGGAGTCGTCATAATCGGATTGTATTACGTAATCTGCCAGTGGCAGATTATGATACTCGGAATGGAATTCAAGGGTGTAGAACCAGCAGAAATGTTCGTACTCGATGTCGTACATCTGAATTAAGATACTCACAATATGATAGTCAGATGGAGTGATAGCTCTTTCGTAAAGGGTGTGAGCGTAAAGAACAATAGAGTCAAGTTCTCGAAAATTCATAAAGTATATTGTAAAATAAATCTTCTTGAACTAGAAAACAACAATAATATTTTAGTGTCTTGTCCGCTGGTGTGTTCTGGTGGTGGATTGCTGCTAGAGCTTGCTGTTTTACTTTGCGGGTGCAAAGGCAATTCTATTATGGAGCGAATTTCACGTATAGTCTCTATGACTTTGGCGTTTGTACTATGATAGCTATGGCCTCCGATCGTTAGGCTGGTTACTCGATCTCGGTAGGTTGCACCACTTTTCCGTTTGACGTTCGGCACTTTCTAAAGTGCGAGACATCCCTACAGGTTAACCTCATGCTGCCAGATTTTGCCACGTAGCACTTAAGTCCATTTGCTTTTCTTCTGGTCTATATGCGTTACGCAGAAAACAGGTTTCAGCAATGACCGCTGACGCAATCTGTAAGGACATACGTCCTCGTATGGGTGAATACGTGTAGATACGGTTGCAAACTGGAATAAGTAATATATCAATTGAGGTATATAGGTAAGATAATCGCTAGCGTGCAAAAAGCACTTCGCGAGGTGATTATATATGAAGGGCGGTTACCCGGCCTCGGCAGCCAAGTGCACCTGCGAAGGCAAAGTGCGCTTGGGAGCCAAGTGCGCTTGAGAGCCAAGTGCACCTGGCACCGCCATTACATCATCCCCCTCTTTATCAGCAGACCTCCTGGGCTGCAACATATATATACATTAAGAAAGACAAGATAAGGTGCGTACGCCTTCGTACGCCTGCATAAGTCCCACGACCGATCGGTGCCATCACGGCGGCCTCAACGGCGGATTCGGTGCACGGGGAAATCCACCTCCAGTGGTAGGTGGTAAAACCCGTGCCGACGCCATTTATACCGGGCCGAATCCATAAGAAGAGAAGAAAGAAGGAAAACCAGGGAACCATCCAAATCCTCCCGATCCTCCATAACTCCCGATCCGATCCTCCATGGCTGACCTCCATAGCTCCGACCTCCATAGCCCCGGCCTCCATCAGCAGGCCTCGTTCCAAGCCCACTCCTTCCAATCGAAGCCGCTCCAGCAGGCTTGCAAGTTCATGGTTCCGAATATCCAAGTGGACTTCCAGTTTCTCCGAATCCAAGCAATTGATCCCCGTAGTGCTGGCTGGGTGATGCTCGAATCGATGGTGCCATTGGCCGACTTGCGGGCGTCATTCGGCATCGAAATATCGTAGTTGACACGTGATATGCCGGACGAAGTCATCATTGTAGCGTAGGTTAAACACAGCTTTATCCCCCAGCACTGAAATCTGCTGACCTCGACTTCCGACTAATCGATCGATAGTATACGATTTCTTTCGTTGAACACGTTCGTGAACGTCATCTGAGCGTAAGGCCATCGCGGCCGGTAATGCATCTCTGCAGCGGTCAACTAGCATAATTGCATGATGTACTTATCTTGGTCATAGCTGCTGCTCTTGAGAGCTTCTCGAATTCGTATGATTTCCATGTCTCTGTGTTTTCGTATATCCAAGCACACGGTAGACCTCATCGGTGATAGCCTCCGCTCTCGGCATTGACCATTCTGCTTCAGATTGGTTATCTTGTGTCGGCCTCGTTCGGCCATCGATTGCAGTCGTCATATGTCGACATGCATTCGTACATGCTCATTCGAGTTGCGGTATCTAACTTGTAAGTGTCATAAGGTCGTACTCACAAGGTAACCAAGTATGCTTCCGCTCCAGGCGCATCAAGGCAGTCATTCTCCATGCCTTCGACTTCCGAATCCACGAAAGTGGGGTTTGCACACGCCATGCCCTTCCGCGCCTAGCTGTAGGGCGCGCACCCTAAACCTAGCCTGATACGGTTAATCACCACTATCTGCGGCGACGTCAATCGATTATCGTCATGGCTTCGTTTGGTGCTCTCGGAGGGAAGTCCAATTGCAGAGCATATTCCTTCGTTGATATATCTAATTCGTAAGTAACCCCTCGTACAAGGTCATAGTTACCATGTAATTCGGTGCGTTCGCGCTCTCGATTCTGAGGGTCCAACGCGGTAGCCTTCTCATACGTCCATTAAGGATTGCAACGGTTCACATTCGATGCATTCGGTGGTGCTTCCGGCGATTCGCAGCCGCTAACGTACTTCCTTATGTACGCGTTCATCGTATGCCAATAGAAATCCCTAGAGACTAACGCAGCAGTTTTAAGAGCTTCAAAGTGACCGGGCTCAGGGTTGTCATGAAAGAGACTTATCACTTTACCGCGGAGAGCAACGTCCGCAGGGACAGATATTCTCCCCTCGTAGGTCAGAGCTCCAGCGACGACACTCCATTAGTTCTCGTCTTCGGCTTCGGCTTCGGCTTCGGCTTTGTCCATTGGGTTATCGACTAGCATACCCGAGACGTCGACCGCCAATGGGTCAGTAGCCTGGGCCTTCTTAATCACCGGTGGGAAGGAGGTCATCGTAGGGTTCAACTGTCAGGGTCGCCAAGAGCCGTCCGACAGGCTTCTTGTAGCCGATCTCATAATCGGGCCGTGTCTGTGGCATGATTGGTTATCGTTCTAGCACTTCCAGTGCGGATTTCGTCGTAGTAGCGGTTTCTCGGTTTCCGGAACGGTCATTCTCCTCTTTTGAAGTCGGTGCTCCGTCGACGACTAAATGCGGCGTCGATTCTCATCGATTTTCTCGTTGATAAGACGGTTTCGATTGTCATTGGGGCTTCGTATTTCTGTATCTGCATTCAATTGCAAGTCTCGCAGAATCTCTTATAAAGTAAGTGTTTCTTAAAGAAAAGGATTAGAGTCTGGAACATAACTTTGGGCATCGCCATCCATTCAAGTGGACTAATCGTCATCCAATTCGGCCATTTGTTTCCAGCCATTTGATTCGGAACGTGCAATTTACACTCGTTCGACCCGTTTTCAGTGGGTTCTCCCATTTTTATATCGAAATCAAAATCCAAGATTCGGCCAATCAGGCCAAAGGTTTCTCCAAATCCGTTATTGATCCGGCCACCAGGGCACGAAATCACTCCAAATTCATGATCGATTTGCGCCATCAGGCATAAAATCAGTTAATGAATTAACCGATCCTCCCGGTACAAAATCAGTCGGTGATCCGGCCATCTCGGCACGAATCACAAAGTCAATCATTCGGCCATTCCGGTCCGAATTCATGTATCGCCGGTGCGTCTGCATTTCGAGATGTCACCCGTTGACATGGTGTCGATGTTTCGTCAACCGTCATTTCTATGAGTTTCCGCGCTCGGCTCGTGGTTCTCGTGGTCTATTCGTCTGACCTCCGGCTGCACAATCAGTGCGTCTGTCATTCCTGATGTATCGGCCAGTATATCTTATACAACGCCGTTCCTGCTCCACTCGTGTTAGCCAATTTGATCAATGCAAAAGATGGAGCGGTAAATATTGCGGAATCCAGGAGCCCTTGTCATAACGAGTTATCCTCGATGGGAAACCCCCCGCCGTCCGGTACTCCCTTCGTGACTCGGCGAGCCGGTAGCAGTCATTCAAGCTCCGCATTGTTGGTAACTCTTCTGCCGCAACTACCGCCGCTGCTCCCTGCTCGCCCATCCAGCATCGGAGTTCCTCATCTGAGGTCCCGCTCCATGATGCTCCCAGCAGCCCGGTGCACTCCCCAAACCGTAGGGTGAATGCCATACGACCTCGTTGCCTTCAAGGAGGTCGTCGAATGCGGTTGCTCCAAACAAACAAATGTCCGGAGGCTTACCACCGCGCCCCTGCGAAGTTCCGTTGGTATTCGCGTACGGGGTTCCATCGCAATTCCCATTCGTGGCCTGCGGCCCACTAGGGGTTCGCAAGGCCACGAGTCGACCGGCCTTCCAGTCGATTTCCGGGTTTCGGGCCTTGAACCAAGGTAATCCGAGTCCCAAAACCAAGTCGTATGCCTTCATGGGCACAATTAAGACATCCGATTCGTCAACCGGTGCCAAACTTTCAAAATACTGAACCGAGAGAGTAGCCTTTCTACTTTCTCTTGCAGACATCATCTCGCTGCCGTCAAGACTCGAGGTTGCGATGAATGCTGGTTCGTCCCGGACGCCGAGCCGCCCTCGCAGCTCGGGCGTCATGAGCCGCCGCCGGTGGTCATTCCACCGGAAGTTGTCTCGGCGGCCAAGTAGACGTCCATCCCGCTTGGATAAGACGAAGGAGAGGTCCATCCCGCTTGGATAAGACGACTCCGTCAATGTGCGAAGGATCGCTCGTTGTCGATTGAGAATCGATTTACTCCCGACTTAGATCACTCCCATGACGATAACAATCGGCATCGTGCAGTCGGTAGTCATTGTTGTCTCATATGGCATCGCCGCTCTCTCGAACGATGATCGGTAGTTCGATTGAGTCTCACCGAGGGGCAATCGTGATTGTAGTTGCGATCAGGTATCGATCGATATGTTCGTGAACGATGCTTGTTTGCTCATCCGTCTTGTAGAATCGCACAATGGAGTATCGGCTTTGATCTGCTAGACACACTTTTAGAACATTCGGGGTTAAACTTCCCACTCTGAGTTGCTTCATGATCTGCGATTGCAGCTCCACTATCAGGGTCTTGAACTCTGCCCATTGGTAGTCTTTCTCCGTAAATGCACTTCCGTGCTCGTGTAATCATTCTCCGTAGGTGCACTTCAGAGCTTCCGCTCAGATCGTAGGAAGGTAATCGTCAAGTGCGCTTCGGAGCTTCCGCTCAGGTCGGAGAAGGTAATCGTCAAGTGCACTTGATCGAACGCATTTATCGTCGGTGACTTCTCGCCAGACTCGATCGTCAACGTAGAACCGATGAATCGACGCGTATAAGGGTATCGTCGATGAACGCTTCGCTAGCACTTCGAGCTGCTCAATAGGTTGCTCTCGATCGTGAATGCTTTCGTCGAACGTATTTCAAAGACTTCTCGGTGGTGTGGCCATCAGGCCGATCACGAGTGTATCAGGGTCGATTGACCTCCGAATCGTCTCGGAATTGACTCTGCTCACGTCAATCAACTCCAATAGATGGAATACTTATCTCGAATCATCACCCTAGCGATGATAATCTGTATGGGTTCTGAGTAGTGACGCGTTGGAGAGAGGTATCGTAAGACCAATTGATCGACATGTGAGTATCGTCGATGAAGGTTCGCTGGTACTTCATGCTCGATTAGGTTCGATTCGTCTCGAACTTCCGTTCGTATGCGGTGGATCTCGTTAACGTGTGTCGAGGTCTTCTCGGCAGTGGCCATAAGGGCCGGTGACGCGTTGAAAAAGTAAGGAAATCACGAAATCCCATGAGAGAAACGTATCTGGTGACTGAAAAGCGATTATAGTGTAAGGACGTACGTCCTCGTATGGGTGAATACGGTTGCAAACAGGAATAAGTAATATATCAATTGAGGTATGTAGGTAAGATAATCGCTAGCGTGCAAAAAGCACTTCGCGAGGTGATTATATATGAAGGGCGGTTACCCGGCCTCGGCAGCCAAGTGCACTTGAGAAGGCCAAGTGCGCTTGGGAGCCAAGTGCGCTTGAGAGCCAAGTGCACCTGGCACCGCCATTACACGTTCATCGAACCATCACTTCCTCTTAGATCTCTCGACTCAATGTTAAATGGGAGAGTGGATTGCAGGGATATGTTTACCCTCATAGACTTGTGTCGGTGACCAGCCGCTGCTATGCCATGTATCGCACCTCCCATCTCCCTGGCTTTTACTCCCATTTCAGGGCTGCAGCTTATGTCGGACCAGACCACCTGCGATCTGCCATTACTCGGGAAGTCAATCCATATACAAGCTCTCAACAGGTAGATTTAACTACCAGAGTGTAGTTAACATATGGAATCCCTAGACCGAATAGTTATTCCCATAGTAAAGTTCCTCTTCCCGAGCTCTAATATGTGCCTGCCGGAGAGTGTAGAGGCGTACCCCGCTCTAGCCGGCTGTCCCATATTGCTGATAAGGTAAAGTAGTTCAGGTCAAAACTATCATACACTGATGACCCAAAAGTTCCCGCAATGGCGTAATAGTGCTTCAGCAACCCATGACGTCTCTAACTATCGGGGGCCTAGGTATATAGTAGCATACCACCCTAAGTAATCGAGAGTGATGCATCAACCAGCTAAGTGTCATGACTATCGCTGTTCGATCGAGAAAGTGCACTGCCTACGCGCGGGTTAATCATTCCGCTTTGCCAGGGCTCGGTATTGGATAGGCTTGTATGTCATGTAGGACTTCATGGCTCATAGGATGGCATAGCTGCAGGTGTAACATCGACCAACCATAGTGACAGGTGGCCGAACGCAGTTTGCCATGGACATCTTCTGTACCTCGTGTACCTGCTAAGGGAAATCCCCTAACAGTACCTCCCTCTCTAGCTCTGGTGACCTCAACAGAATCTCCATCATAAGAAGTATACAAACAATAGATACCACTCAGGCAGCGTATTATAATCATAACTGTGGGTATCAAAAAATAAAAAACTCTTTTTGACATAATAATAACCTCCGCCTAACTCAGGGTGGTATGAGTTTAACAAATGAAATTCATAACTTCCATGTCTTTCGTGCCTTTGTTTTTATTGGTTTCTAACATTTGTCTTTTTCCATCACTGGGTTTTTCTTGTAATATTCGGTGATAAGATCAGTTGCGATGTCATTAAGATGTTCGAACGATTCCCAAGTATTTTTGTCGTGTGAATATCCGGTCCACTTGACCAAGAAGATATGGCTTCGGTGATCGTTATCGGTATGTCCACTGGCGACAATAGACTCCGGTGTCCAGCCTCCATCATCTGCCTCAATTGGTGGTACCTCCCTTTCTGAGGTGTCCCTCCGATACAGTTCCAGCAAAGCCACATGGAATGCTGGGTGTATTTTCCATATTGTAGGGAGCTCGAGTTTACACCATCGCTTGTTACCACCGACCTTGGATATCTTGAAAGGTCTGTACATCTTGTTGTCGAGCTTGCAGAATTACCTTTTCGTTCGTATGTTTCGTCTGTCCAGCATAACCAAATCTCCGAACTTAAACTGAGGAGGTGAGAATCGGTTGCGATCGTAATATTTGCTCATCTTGTCTTTGGAAATCTCAAGTTGTTCTTCTAGCCACCAGTAAACCTCAACCATGTAGTGCACGTATAACTCTGAACCAGGATTGCGAAATTGTACTTCTGTTGCCCAATTCGTGTGGGCCTCATAACTGTAGTTGGCGTAACAAGGCATGATTTTATTGGCCGCATGTTTTGAATTATTGTATGCGTATTTGGCCATGGGTAATATTTCACTCCAGTTAGACTGTTTGTCGTTGCAGTAGGTATGCAAGAAGTGTTCGATGGTCTGGTTTATACATTCGGTCTGACCGTCAGTGTGTGGGTGAAAAGCTGTTGACATGGAACGCTTGATTCCCAGGAAATAGTATAAGTTGGCGAGAAAATGACCAGTAAAGACTGCATCACGATCTGATACTATGTCGAGCGGCATGCCGTGGTATTTCCAAACGTCATTAAGGAATAATCTTGTGACCGTAAATGATTCCCGTTTATTTGTAGGAATAATGTGCGTCATCTTCGTAAACCTGTCAACTACTACCATAATATTTTTGTTACAATTGTACTCCGGTAAATTTGTGATAAAGTCAACCGAAATATACATCCATGGTGAGGATGGTAGTTCAAGTGGATGTAGTAAACCTTGTTTAGCGTGGCGGGGTGCTTTTGTTCATTGACCTGAGTCGCACTTGTTGCAGTATTCCCATACATCGTCCTCGAGTTTAGGCCAGTAGAAATTCCTCGTAATAAGTTCCAAGGTTCATTCACAACCGAATTGTCCAGCAATGCGTGAGTAGTGTTCGTTGTATAGGACCTCCTTCCGAAAACCTTCAGGCACATATAACCTTCCTTTCCAACACAACAATCCGTCTTTATCAATACCGAACCTTCCATCAACATTCTAATCCTTCTCCTGTACCTTCCGTAGTATCTTCCAATACTCCTCGTGCTGACCAATCTCCTTCTGAAACTTTTTCTTAACTGTTCCAACTAATTGATTGACCGAAAATCCTGCCAAAGAAATTTCTTCCCAATCATCATTGTCCACTTCCATCGCTCCAACTTCTAACCAATGTTCTGGTCCTATCAAGATTGCCGAAGTTGTACTCCCCTCTCTTAGGGTGAACTCTGGACGCCTTAATGATGCATTGGCTTTTCCGTTAGCCACTCCTTTTTGATAAACAATCTTCAAATTGTATTCTTGCAATACTTCTGCCCATTGAGCCTGTCTTCGATTGAGCTATTGTGTTTCTTTGAAGTATTGGAGGTTCATATGATCAGAAAAGACTGTTGTTGTATGTGTTGCTCCTTGAAGATAACATCTCGATGTTTTAAATGCATATACGATGGCGAGCATTTCCTTGTCATATATCTTGTAATTAATTTCAGCAGGGGAAAACATCTTCGATATGAATGCGACTGGATGAATTTTACTGTCATCGAACTTCTGTGATAGGACCGCTCTGATCGCAAAGTATGATACATCCGTTTCGACCATAGCTGGCCTATCGTCATTGTACTGTCGAAGTATTGGTGTGTTTTCTGCCGTGAACAAGATGCAAATATTGTAATAAGCTGCCTGTACCGCTTATCTGAACTTAAAGTTTTTTTGATCACCTTAGAGAGTGTCTGTAATTGGCACGATGATTCCAGCGAATCCTTTGATGAATCATCGATAAAAGTTCCATAAGCCCATAATAACTTGGACCTCCTTCTGGTTTTTGGGTATAGGCCATTTTGTAATGGCTTTACTTTGACTTGGTGCCATTTTGAGTCTTTTACCGCTGACCAGGAAGCCAAGAAACTCGACCTCCTACTTGTCGAATTCGCACTTGTCGATTTCCACCATGAGATTGTTATCTTGTAGGACTTGAGGTATTTTGCCTACATATTGGTGGTGTTCTTTACGTGTTCCTTTGGTGGCGATTAGAATAGCATCAATATATATGACCGTAATGTCATTTTGTCCTCCTGAAAATAGTTGTAGGATGCCGTTCATCCAGCATTGAAAAGTGGCCGGCAGATTTGTGACTCTGAACTGCATAACTGTGTATTCATAAGATCCTAATTTTGTTCTGAAGGCCGTTTTCCATTCCTGTCCTTTGGCCATTCGGATTAAGTTGTACCCTGACTTCATATCCAATTTGGTTACTCAGGTTGCTCCCTTTATCCGACTCTGTAGTTCATCCATTGATGGTAGAGCTGTCTTGCCTTTGATTGTCAAATCGTTAAGTTTTCGATAATCGACGCAAAGACGTAGGCCTCATCCATTCGGTTTGGGTATAAACAGTATTGATACTCCAGCTTGTCCCTTGGAAAGTTGTATTTTTCCTTCTCTTATCATTTTGTCGATATATTCTTTGAGCAACCTTTCTTCTTCCCGAGAATGTTGATATATAGATCCCACCTTCACCTGATCGTCGTGTACTTTCAAGTGAAATTCATGATCTTGTGGTCCATGAAGAGGTATCTTTTCAGCTTCATGAGGGTCGAACAGTAACATCGACTTATGGTACTATTCTGGTTGTTGTTTTGGCAATATGCTTGTTGCCGCAAAGTATAAGGTACTGATGTTAATTGCGTCCTTGTGTGTAGCCATGCGATCGTCATAGGTAATCTCCCAATTCGTGTGGAGATGTCCATGATTGTAACATTTCTGTTCACATTCGGTAAAATGTAAACACCCGTATCTAGCACCCTGTACCTTGTGTTGTTTCAGGTACCACACAGGTATTAGAATATCATAGTCAGCGTGTATCGGCACCACCTCAAAAGTTTCGAGAGTGCGACGATTTCCAAAAGCCAAACCAGGGGGTATAGTATAAACATTTGGTAACCCAACTGACTTACCGCTAAAATGTTTTGCATTGATGTTCCCTTTTCTTCTAACAACTGGTAACTTAAATACCTTGGCACACTGCGGTGATATGGCGAAAGATGTCAATCCCAAATCCAGTATGGCTCAGGCCGGAAACTGCTGTATCTTTCTATTACTATCGGTGTGGTTCACAAAGAACCGGTATACAGGTCGTTCTCCTATCCTGGTTTTGGGGATCTTGTGTATCTTTTTGGTATCGTAGTAAACAAAATCGTCCAAGGTATTTTGTTTCTTCATTGGTGATTCCTCTTCTGAGGGGGAGTGCTTTCATTTGGTAGCCATCCTTTTGACAATGGCTCGACCACAACAGGTCATTGAGGGTAGTGACATTCTACCACTTGTAGTTTGGTTCTTCGTTGAGCAGTTCTTCGAATAATAGAGGTTCTTCTTCAGGGAGGATGTCTTCTTGATAATATTCTTCAACTTCAAAAATGGTGGGTAAAGCGTCGAGTGCCCGACTGATGGTTGTATATGTTCCTCCGCAATTATGTTCACAGTAGCAGGTGTTCCACTCGTCGCAACTGACGTACATGCCCTTATATATTGTCCAAAAAGAACTGAATACTGGATTGTCGATTGTTAAGCCGCCTCCATTAGCTGCCTCTTGATTCCAGTATATGTTCCAAGGGGAAGGTGCGTTTGGTTGATCCCAGAAAAAGGACTCGAGTGGTTCCTCTGGTTCGAGTTTAACTTCGTCAATACTGGCGAAGATATTGAGAGGTTCCGGTTCTGCGAGTGAACAAGGTATTCCTGCTAAGTCGAAGAAGTTAATACATCCATGGTGATTTGTATCATATGGTGTCATGGTTTGTAATTGTCGTGATTGTAGTTATTTTGTTGCGTCAATACTGACCAGCTGTTTCATCTCTACCGGTATCCGCAGGGTGACGTCTGGAACCAAAAATAATAAAGGCTTTCTCCTGCCTAATCTCCATATCCTTCGCTCTATCTCAATACTTACCATTAATCCAAGCTTTCCTGTTGCTCCCACCAATTGTCGGCTGCATCTGAATTTACCTGTTCTTCACTAACAACAGATTTCAAACCGGATGGTATTTCTCCGTCTGAATTTTTCTCAACTTCCTCTGCACCTCCTACCACATAATCATCTCCTTCATCATCTAACTGGTCATATGCCCCCACCTTCATTTTTTGGTATGCTTCCGGGTGGCCGAAATCAGCTGTTCCTTTTGACAATTTGATGTTCTGAATGCATTGCATAGTGTTGTGGTTCCCTTTCCTGTCGGCAGGCCACGTGCAGCACTGACATTCTTTTGCTGCTCTCCGTCTTGCCAGTTCTGTGTTGTCAATTCCTTCCGTTAACTGCCGAAACGTCTTTCTATCTGAATTTACAAAAGGGTTAGGTTTAGATGACCCTCAATTTTCTGTTTGTTGTTGCATACCTTTTTGTTCGAAACGCTGTCGCTGTCTTTGGAATCCGGAGCCAAGACCCCTGGGCTTTTGGATCTTTCCCCGATTTTTGTTGATTCGGCCAGACGTACTATCAGTACTCCGAGATTTCCCCATAAATCCGAAGTTCCTCTCGGTCGCTTGCCAGACTTCAACATTCTTTCGAGTATTAATAAAAATTTCCCGGAGCTCCTCGTCAGTCTTATCCGCTGGGTTGATAAGAC
Source organism: Wilcoxina mikolae CBS 423.85 (assembly GCA_014904905.1). Lineage (NCBI taxonomy): Eukaryota > Fungi > Ascomycota > Pezizomycetes > Pezizales > Pyronemataceae > Wilcoxina > Wilcoxina mikolae. The sequence goes on from MU122105.1 coordinate 132,587, forward strand.
TGAGTTGTTTGAATTCTTGTGGTGGTAGTTTGCTCATGAGCATAGTTCAGTATGCTACCCCCACAATCTTTGCCTTGGCATTCAGGGTATCAAACTCTGTGATCATGTGTAATGGCGGTGCCAGGTGCACTTGGCTCTCAAGCGCACTTGGCCTTCCCAAGTGCACTTGGCTGCCGAGGCCGGATAACCGCCCTTCATATATAATCACATCGCGAAGTGCTTTTGGCACGCTAGCGATTATCTTACCTACATACTGTACAATTGATCTATATTGCTTATTCCCGTTTGCAACCGTATCTACACGTATCCACCCATACGAGGCCGTACACGGACGTACGTCCTTACACTATAATCGCTTTTCAGTCACCAGATACGTTTCGCTCACGGGATTTCGTGATTTCTTTACTTTTTCGATGCGTCAGACCTACACCGAGAACTATCGTTAGATACAAGATAAGCAATCATCCAATTGAGTTGATTGACGGTAGTAGGGACGATTCCGAGATGATTTAGATGTCAATCAGTCCCAAGAGACGCGTCACCTGCCATGATAGGCACTCCGGAGAACTTGAAAACCCTATCCTCGACCTACAATGAGTATCACAACTAGAACGGTGAATCAGGATAATATACCTGTCAATCAAGTCAATTGACTACCGCAGAGACCATTCCGAGATGATTCGGGGGTCAATCGATCCCGAGAAATGCGTCACCGGCCCTTATGGCCACTACCGAGATGATTTTGAAAACACGTTGAACCAGATCCATCACATACGAACGGATGATCGAGACGAATTGAACCTAATCGAGCATGAAGTGCCAGCGAATCTTCATCAACGACACTCTCACATGTCCATTAATTGGTTCTACGATACTTCATTTCCAACACGTCACCACTCGGAACCCATACAGATTATCATCGCTAGGGTGATGATTCGAGATAAGTATTTCGTCTATTGGAGTTGATTGACGTGAGCAGAGCCAATTCCGAGACGATTCGGAGGTCAATTGACCCTGATACATTCGTGACAGGCCTGATGGCCACACCACCGAGAAGTCCTTGAAACATGTTCGACGAGATCAATCACATACGTACGAACGATCGATGGCAACCTATTGAGCAGCTCGAAGTGCTAGCGAAGCCTTCGTTGACATCCACTATATGCTCACCGACAACAAACGCGATCGATGAAGTGCACTTGACGATTACGTTCCTATGATCTGAGAGCAAACACCGAAGCGCACCTATGACGCGTTTGCATCCACGAACGAAGCTGCAAGCACTTACACAGAAAGACTACCGATGGGCAGAGTTCAAGACCCTGATAGTGGAGCTGCGGTCGCAAACAGCTCTGAATGGGAAGTTTAACCCCTGAATGTTCTAAAGTGTCAAGCAGATCAAGCGGATACCCATTGTGCGATTTTACAAGACGAATGAACAAATACGAAACACGAACAAAATTACACCTCAAGTCATCGTATCCCCTAGCGGGAATGAATGCACATCAAAGTCATCGTATCCCCTAGCGGGAATGGATGCACATCAAGTCGTCGTATCCCCTAGCGGGAATGGACGCATCCTCTCCTCCATATCCCTGATCAGGATTGGGCAAATGGTTATCCTTTTGTATATAGGAGAATATGATAACCTTTCGGTTGACGAACCGGAGGTGCTGGTCATGCCTATGGCATACGACCTGCTGAGGTCGACTGGACATCCGGTCGACTTCTAGCCCTGTGGACCCCTAGCAGAGAAACAGGTTAAAGGCCACGGACTCAAATGAGCCCGTGGCACCCCCGGTGGCCACCCAGGTGACGTCGTAGACTCCACAGGTGGAGGGCGGGATTCCAGACATATATCTGCTTGGAGCCGGCATGTTCGGGAGTCTCATAGCTAGCGACGAAATTCTCGAGGCATTCGCCATACGTATTGGCGATTGCACAGGGTTGCTGGGAGCTTCCATGGAAGGCATCACCAAAGGTGAGAGAAGCCCCTGAAGCTGGATACGCGAGCAGGAGCAGCGGTGGTAGTTGCGGCAGAAGAGTTACTTTGCTGGTACTTGAATGACTGCTACCGGCTCGTCGAGTCAAGATGGGAGTTCGCCGGCTGCGATGCCTTGGTTCCGTTGTGGACGGCCGTTAGACCCGTCGGCTCCTGGTTTCCGCGACACTTCCGCTTCCATCTCAAGGTTAAGAGCACAAAGCTAACGAGTATAGATGGAGCTGCACCTGAAATGGTGCTTACAGATGACGGCGGCCATATCCCCGCCAAGTATAAGGAATTTGTGGAGGTCTTTAGCAAGGCCAAGGCAGAGACGCTGCCACCGCACCGGTCAATTGACCATGCGATCGACCTGGTACCCGGGCACAAGCTGCCCTACGGGCGTACCTATTACCTGTCAGAGGTTGGGTCAAGAACTCTAAAGGCCTACATCGAGACAAACCTGGCCAATAGTGTCATCCAGCGGTCATCATCACCGGTGGCAGCGCCGATATTTTTGCAAAGTAGGATGGCTACTTGAAACTCTGAAGTTGACTACCGAGCTCTCAACGCGAGCACAATCAAGACGACGAGAAACGGATGCTTGGCAGATGGCACTTATTGACCCACGGGAGAGCCGCGGAAAGCAGATTCTCGAGTCCAGGGTGCAATCGTGCACGCTCTTGAGAAGGATAACAAGTCTTCTTGCCGATATGGCGATACAAGGTTACGTTTAAGTCTATCTTTCTTTAAGAAACTCTTACTTTATAAGAGATTCTGCGAGACTTGCAATTGAATGCAGATACAGAAGCACGAAAGACCCAATGGCAATCGAAACCGTCTTATCAACGAGAATCGACAACGCATTTTGTCGTCGATGGAGCACGGACCTCAAAGAGGGGAATAATCGTTACGGAAACCGAGAAACCGCTACTTCAAACGAATTCCGCACCGCAAATGCTGGAATGACTCACCATTACCACCGCAACGTACCCATCATGCTGCAGACGTCAAGTGCACTTGGCTCACAGACACACTTGGCCTCGTGAGCACACTTGGCCTCGCCTACGACTTCACTATCGAGTGCTGGAAGTGAACGAGATCTTATCGGCGTACGACTTCACTATCGAGCTACTGGAAGTTGAACCCTACGATGACCTCCTACCGGCGATTGAGAAGGCTTAGACTACTGACCCATTGGTGGTCGACGTCTCGGGTAAGCTAGTCGATAACCCAATGGACACAGCCGAAGCGGAAGTCGAAGCCACAGCCGAAGCCACAGCCGAAGCCGAAGCCGAAGACGAGAAGCAATGGAGTGTCGCCGCTGGAGCTCTGACCTACGAGGGGAGGATATATGTCCCTGCGGACGATGCTCTCCGTGGGAAAGTGATAAGTCTTTCATGACAACCCTGAGTCCGGTCACTTTGGAGCTCTTAAAACTGCTGAGTTAGTCTCTAGGATTTCTTTTGGCATACGATGGATGCGTATATAAGGAAGTACGTCAGCGGCTGTGAATCGCCGGAAACACCACCGAATGCATCGAATGCACAATCAGCTGCAACCGACGATATCAATGGAGTCAAACACACCCAGTGCTAGCGGCAGAGAGCCGGCCAAATCAGCAGTCGAGATGTTAAGCTGCGCGGAATGTGAACTGGCTGTAATCCTTAATGGACGTATGAGAAGGCTATCACGTATGAGAAGGCTACTGCGTTGGAGCTTCAGAGCCGAGAGCGCGGACGTACCGAATTACATGGTAACTATGACCTTGTACGAGGGTTGCTTACGAATTAGCTATATCAATGAATATGCTCTGCAATTGGCCCTACCTCCGAGAGCACCAAACGAAGCCATGACGATAATCGATTGACGTCGTCGCAGATAGTGGTGATTAACCGTATCAGGCTAGATTTTAGGGTGTACACCCTACAACTAGGCTCGGATGGGCATGGCGTGTGCAAACTCACTACTTTCATGGATTCGGAAGTCAAAGGCACGGAGAATGGATGCCTTGATGCACCTGAAGCATACTTAGTTACTTTGTGAGTACGACTGTATGGCACACTTACGAGTTAGATACCGCAACTCGAACGAGCATGACGAATACATGTCCATATATGACTGCAATCGAGGGCCGAATGAGGCCGACACAATTCAACCAATCTGAAGCAGAATCACAACGGAAAGTCGAATCCCCATTACCGATATACGAGTCAACTCGAAGCCAATCGGTGAGACGCATATCAATGTCGAGAGCGAAGGCTATTACCGATCAGGTCTGCCGTTTGCTTGGATATACGAAAGCACAGAGACATGGAAATAATACGAATTCGAGAGCTCTCAAGAGCAGCTATGATCAAGAGAAGTACATCGTGCAATTATGCTAGTTGACTGCTTCAGCGAAGCGATACCGGCCACGATGGCCTTGCCCCTCAGACGACGTTCACGAACGCGTTCAACGAAAGAAATCAGATACGATCGATCGATTAGTCGGAAGTCGAGCAATGATGACTTCGTCCCGGCATATCACGTATCAACTACGATATATCGATGCCGAATGACGCCTGCATGTCGGCCAATGGCATTTACCGATTCGAGCACTACCGAGCTAGCACTATGGAGATCAATTTCTTGAATTCGGAGAAACTGGAAGTCTACTTGGATATTCGGAATCATGGACTTGCAAACCTGCGGAAGGAGTGGACTTGGAGGATTCAGGGTCAATTGGACGTTTCCTTCTCAGCTCTTCTCTTCGTTTCTTATGGATCTCGGCCCGGTATAAATGGCGTCGGCACGGGTTTGACCACCTACCACTGGAGGTGGATTTCCCCGTGCACCGGATCCGCCGTTGAGGCCGCCTTGATGGCACCGATCGGTCGTGGGATTTATGCAGACGTACGAAGGCGTACGCATCTTATCTTGTCTTTCTTAATGTATATATGCTGCAGCCCAGGAGGTCTGCTGATAAAGAGGGGGATGATGTAATGGCGGTGCCAGGTGCACTTGGCTCTCAAGCGCACTTGGCCTTCCCAAGTGCACTTGGCTGCCGAGGCCGGGTAACCGCCCTTCATATAT
>MU122105.1:137742-188048 GCA_014904905.1 Wilcoxina mikolae CBS 423.85
TACTGTACAATTGATCTATATTGCTTATTCCCGTTTGCAACCGTATCTACACGTATCCACCCATACGAGGCCGTACACGGACGTACGTCCTTACATCATGTCCTGAATGTTGCCGCTATATTTGAGTTCTGTAATAGCTTTGTACGCCATTTCCTGTTGGTGTTTGTTGTGGAAACATGCATTGATTGCAGATCTGTACACTGACCAACTCCGCTCGTGTTATCCTGTCTGAGCCTCGGCCTCCCACTGCATATGCCAAGGCAGAGCATGGTCTTCCAATCTCCCGCGTACATACTGTATTTTGAGGCTGGGTCGAGTGAAGAGGTGTGGCTGGTCTCCAATAAAGGCTTCCATACTCATCCACCACACATCAAAGTCTTCAGAGGACTTTCCCTTGAATTTTGCTTGATCCGAAAGCTTAAGTCTTGAGTCTCTTTGCCTCTCGGGCCTCTGAGTATTGCTGAATCCGTGCTGCTGCGAACCGTGTCTACTCCCATGAGAAGGTCCAGATGGTGGTGGTAGTGGTGGGTCGCTGCCGGTACCCTCTGGTAATGGCACCTCTCCTGATCCACCAGGTGCCGCAGTACCTCCTGGAGGTGGTGCGTCACCTAGTCCAATATCCGTTCCTGATCCTCCTTGCCGACTGAAAATCTCTGCAACATCAGAATCGCTGATGGGTGAAACATCTCTCTGGCGTTCCTCAGTCCGTTGCTGCCACTGTGCAATTTGTTGTCTCTGATCTGGGTGAACAGGTATTGATCCAGAAACTTTCGCTTTTTTGAATGCTGACGTGAGTCCAGTGTGTTCCTTTTGAAGCTTCCCGAACTTCACCTCCAGAGCCAAAAAGTCGTCCCACGAATGAACCTGTTCCACTACTACCTTTTCCAATCATGCGACTTTTTCTTGTTGCAGTTTATTTGACACTGCCTATGCTCCAATCTTGGTGGTTAGAATCCTGACCTGATTCTCGCACCACTCGATTCGTCCGTGCAGAATTCCGAATTGCTTCATGGCTTCCTTAACCACCCAATCATTCTGTTGTTGCAGACCGCTCATTCCGGTCCTGGTCTCCCTCAATATTGCGTTAAGTATCTGTATTTGCTCCTCATGTCCCTCTAGGACCTGCGGTCCTAGGGCCCTGTCTGTTTCCACCTGCTGGCTGAAGAGCTGACAGTCTAGCCGAACGTCTTCGAATTCCTTCTCGATTGCTTCCTTCTCACTGTTGCAAGCTTCGATTAGGCGTTGCATTTCTAGGTCCAGCCGGCTGATGTGGGCCTGTTCCGAATCGATCATCTTGGTATCCTCTTCTATTCCTGTGGACTCCAAGTACTGCCTCGTCAATTACTTGTACTGTTCTTGTAGTCTCTTCGCCCATTCTGGTAAGGCTTTGGAGGGCTGTTTGGACTTCGCAATATCCGATAACGTTGGTACCAACTGGCCCGCTCCCAACGTCAATCGGCGTCTGAGACTGGCCATTGTGAAGCTGTTGTGAGGGAAAGGTAAAAGGTCCTGTAAGTTGAGACCGTTCACAAGTCTGTCATCTTAGGTTGTTGATGTGGTTGCAACACTGGCAAATTCCGTTGCAGCCTTGCGAACATTACTCTGCGCAAAAGTACTGTGATGTTGTACTTCCCTCCAGATGATTCGTATATCGTACAGTGCAGCAGCCCCTGTTGTTGCAAACTACACAATTCGTAGTCATAAATACCTTTGGGATGTGTCCAAATTATTATACTGTTATGGGGATACTTATCAACAAAGTATAGCCGCCTACTCCTCAGAAGTCGTATGAATCTTGAACATAATCTTCAGAGTCGTCGTAATCGGATTGTATTTCGTAATCTGCGAGCGGCATATTATGATACTCGGAAGGGAGTTCACAGGTGTAGAACCAGTGGAAATATTCGTACTCGATGTCATACGTCTGAATAAAGATACTCGCAATATGATAGTCGTATGGAGTGATAGCTCTTTCGTAAAGGGCGTGAGCATAAAGAATAATAGCGTCAAGGTCTCGAAAATTCATAAAGAATATTGTAAAATAAATATTCTTGAAGTAGAAAACAACAATAATATTTTAGTGTCTTGTCCGCTGGTGTGTTCTAACTGTGGATTGCTGCTAGAGCTTGCTGTTTTACTTTGCGGGTGTAAAGGCGGTTCTTTTATAGAGCGAATTATTCGTATACTCTCTAGAGTTCGGCCTTTGTACTAAGATAGCTATGGCCTCCGATCGTTAGGCTGGTTACTCGATCTCGGTAGGTTGCGCCACTTTTCCGTTTGACGTTCAGCACTTTCTAAAGTACGAGGCATCCCTACAGGTTATCCTCATGCGTCCAGGTTTTGCCACGTAGCACTTAAGTCCGTCTGTTTTTCTTCTGGTCTGTATGCGTTACGCAGAAAACCGGTTTTGGCAATGACCGCTGCCGCGTTCATCAAACCATCACTTCCTCTTAGATCTCTCGACTCAATGTTAAATCAGATAGTGGGTTGCAGGGATATGTTTACCCTCATAGACTTGTGTCGGTGACCAGCTGCTGCTATGCCACATATCGCACCTCTCATCTCCCTGGCTTTTACTCCCATTGCAGGGCTGCAGCTTATGTCGGACCAGACCACCTGCGATCTGCCGTTACTCGGAAGTTGACCCACACACAAGCTCTCAACAAGTAGATTTAACTACCAGGGTACAGTTAACATATGGAATCCCTAGACCGTATAGTTATCCCCATAGTAAAGTCCCTCTTCTCGAGCTCTGACGTGTGCCTGCTGGAGAGTGCAGAGGCGTGCTCCGCTCTAGTCGGCTGTCCCATATTACTGATATGGTAAACAAGTTCTGGTCGAAACTATCATGCACGGCTGACCCGAAAGTCTCCGCAATGGCATGATAGTGCTTCAGCAACCCATGACGTCTCTAACTATCGGGAACCTAGGAATATAGTAGCATACCACCCTAAGTGTTCGAGACTGATACATCTGCGAGCTAAGTGTCGTGACTATCGCTGTTCAATCGAGAAGGTGCACTGCCCACGAGCAGGTTAATCATTCCGCTTTACCAGGGGTCAGTATTGGATAGGCTCATATGTCACATAGGACTTCGTCGCTCAGAGGATGGGATAGCTGCGGGTGTAACATCGACCAACCATAGTAACAGGTAGCCGAACGCAGATTGCCATGGACATCTGCCGTACCTCCTCCACCTGGTAAGGGAAAACCCCTAACACTTGAGCTGCTCAATGGATTGCCATCAAGCGTCCATATGAATGCAGTTAATCTCGTTAAAGGTGTTCCGAGGCCTTCTCAGCAGTGGCCATAAGTGCCGGTAGCGCATTTCTCAGGATAGATTGACCTCCGATTCGTCTCTGATATAATGAACACGGTCGGTGATGCGATTCTCCAATTCGATTGACCTCCTAATCGTCTCGGAATTGTCTCTGCTGTTGTCAAATGGCTCGATATAGGAATACTTTTGGAGTTTTGATGCTTGTAGATCTCGAAAAATGAGGCGTTGCTACTCATTCAAATTGTCATGGAGTTGGTGACACTACAGCTGGCGCCAATTAACTTCACAATTGTCTCTGCGGCAGTCAATTGACTTGATTGACACGTATACTTATCCTGATTCATCAATCTGGTGATGATACTCGTTGTAGGTTGGGAATAGAGTTTTCAAGTTCTCAGGAGTACCTATCATGGCAGATTACGCTTCTCTTGGGACTGACATCTAAACCATCTCGGAATCGTCCCTACTATTGTCAATCAACTCAATTGTATGATAACTTATCTTCTATCAACAATCTGACAATAGTTCCCAGTATAGATCTGACGCGTTGAAAAAGACAACAAATCATGAAATTCCATGAGCGAAACGTATCTGGTAACTGAAAAGTGATTATAGTATAAGGATGTATGTCCTCTTATGGGTGGGTATGTACAGATACGGTTGCAAACAGGAATAAGTAATATAGATATCAATTGTACGTAAGATAATCGCTAGCGTACAAAAAGTACTTCGCGAGGTGATTATATATAAAGGGCGGTTATCTGGCCTTGGCAGCCAAGTGCACTTGAGATGGCCAAGTACACTTGTGAGCCAAGTGCACCTGGCACCGCCATTACAATAACATGCAATTATGCTAGTTGACTATTGCAGAGATACGATATAGGCTATGATGGCCCAACCCTCAGATGACATTCACAAACAGATTCAATGAAAGAAATCGTATACGATCAATCAATTAGTCGGAGGTCGAGATCAGCAGATTTCTGTGCTGGGGAACAAAGCCGGATTTAACGTATGCTGCAATGAAATGATGACTTCTTCCGGCACATCACATGTCAACTACGATATCTCGGTGGCGAGTAACACCTGCAAGTCGGCCAATAGCATTTCCCGATTCAAGTACCACTGGGCTAGCACTATGGAGATCATTTGCTTGAATTCGAAGAAACTGGAAGTCTACTCATATATTTGGAACCATGGACTTGCAAGCCTACTGGAACATCTTGGATTGGAAGGAGTGGACTTGGAACGAGGCCTGCTGCTGAACTGGTTTCGATTTGGAGGTGAACTCAGAGGATTCAGGGTCAATTGGACGTTCCCTTCTCTTCTCTTTTTATTTGATTTCAGCTTGGTTCAAACGGTATCGATACAGATTTTATCACCTACCACTGGGGATGGACTTAACCCGTGCACCGGATGCACTGAAAGGTCACCCTCAAGCGCTACCAATTGGCAGAGAGACTTATGAGGTAGTACGAGGGTGTACGAACTTGTATTCTTTCTTATTCTCTTCATGTAACGGTGTGCAGCCAAGGAGATCTGCAGATAAATGGGGGGATAATGTAATGGCAGTACCAGTTGTACTTGATAGCTGAGGCCGGGTAAGTGCTCTTCATATATAATCACCTTGCAAAGTGCTTTTGGCATGATAGCGATTATCTTACTATCATACTTTAAAAGTGATATCTTTACCACTTATCCTCGTTTGTAACTGTATCTATCCTTATACTCTTATACAAGGCTATACACAGACTTACATCCTTACATTCAGAGTTCAATCGATTTGAAGAGTCACATCACCAACCACAAGATTTATACATTTACACACATACTCTCAAGACCTCTATGTATCGAAGTGTGGTAGGTACACCTAAATTAAGTTAATTTATGATGATAGTGATGAATCAGAGATGATTCTGAGATTAATTGACACTGAATAACACCTCACCGGGCCTTATAGCCACTGCAGGGAAGATCTCAAAACATGTTTAATAAGATCCATCCCATATGAACGGATGATCAAGATGAATGGAACCTTCATCAACGTTACTACTTGGAATACATACAGGTCATCATCGCAAGGAGTCAATTTCGAGACGATTCCAGGTCAATCGACTCTGATTCATTCGTGATCGGCCTGATGGTGACATCACCGAGAAGTCTTTGAAATTTATTTGACGAGATCAATTGTATATGTACAGACGATCGATGACAACCCATTGAGCAGTTCAATTGCTAGCAAAGTCTTGATCAAGTTCGACACGTTTCGATTCATCATTCTATGACAGTTATCCCTGAAGTGTACTTGAAGATTACTTTCTCCGATATGAGCGGAAGCTCTGAAGTGTACTTGATGATTACCTTCCTACGATCTGAGAGGAAGCTCTGATGTGCATCTGTGGAAAATGATTACATGAGCACGGAAGTGGACTTATTAAGAAAGACTGCTGATGGGCAGAGTTCAAGACTCTGATAGTGGAGCTGCAATTGAATGATCATGAAGTAACTCAGAGTGGGAAGTTTAACCCCAAATGTTCTAAAAGTGTTAAACAGATCAAAGCTATTGTTCGATTCTACAAGACGGATTAGCAAAGAAGCCGGATTCGAATCAAATTTTTCACAAACGCATTAATCCATACCTGATCGCAACTTCAATCTCGATTAACCCTAAGTGAGACTCCCAGTGAATCGAGTTACTGATCATTGTTCAAACAATCAGAGATGCCATATGAGACAACAATACTTAACAACTGCACCATGTCGATCATTATCATTATGGGAGGGATCCAAATCGGGAGTAAATCCATTCTCAATTGACAATGTGTGATCCTTCTCACATCGATAGAGTTGTCTTATTCTTAGGCGGGATGGATGTCTACTTGGTTGCATCCCTAGGTGGGATGGACCTCTTCTTCATCTTATCCCTAGGCGGGATGGAAATCTACTTAGCTGCCGAAACAACTTCCAGTGGAAAGACTATTGGAGGCAGCGGCCACCACGTCAAATGACAATGATCTTTTGACATCCAACATGAGCTCTGTAGAGCAATGAGTATCTTCCTGATATCCAAGCTCCAAAGGCGGATTAGCATACGGGAAGAACCAGTATGCATGTAAGGACGTACCTCCTGGTACGGCCTCGTATGGATGGATATGTGTAGATACGGTTGCAAACGGGAATAGGTAATATAGATATCAATTGTAGGTACGATAATCACTAGCGTGCCAAAAGCACTTCGCGAGGTGATTATATATAAAGGGCGGTTACCCGGCCTCGGCAGCCAAGTGCACCTAGCACCGCCATTACATCATCCCCCTCTTTATCGGCAGACCTCCTGGGCTGCATACCCGCACATAAAGAGAAGAAGAAAGAATCCAAGCTCGTACACCTTCGTACGGCCTCATAAGTCCCACGACCGACAGGTGCCATCACGGCAGCCTCATGGCGGATTCGGTGCACGGGGAAATCCACCTCCAGTGGTAGGTGGTAAAATCCGTGCCAACGCCATTTTTACCGGGCCGAGATCCAGAAGAAACGAAGAGAAGAAAGAGAAGAGAAGAGAAGAGAAGGAAACGTCCAATTGACCCTGATTCCTCCAAGTCCACCTCCGAGTCGAAGCCGCTCCAGCTTCAGGCCTCGTTCCAAGGTTCCGAATATCCAAGTGGACTTCCACTTTCTCCGAATCCAAGCAATTGATCTCCGCAGTACTGGTTCGGTGATGTTCGAATCGGTAAATGGCATTGGCCAACTTGCAGGTATCATTCGGTATTGTTATATCGTAGTTGACACGTGATATGCCGGGCTCGACTTCCGACTAATCGATCGATGGTATATACGAGTTCTTTCTTTGAACGCGTTCGTGAACGTTATCTGAGGGGTAAGGCCATTGTGGCCGATTTCGCATCTCTGCAGCGGTCAACTAGCATAATTGCATGATGTACTTATCTTGGTCATAGCTGCTGCTCTTGAGAGCTTCTCGAATTCTGATGATTTCCATGTCTCTGTGCTTTCGTATATCCAAGCACACGGTAGACCTCATCGGTTACAGCCTCCGCTCTCGGCATTGATCATATGCGTCTCACCGATTGGCTCCAACTTGACTGGTATATCGGTCATCGGGATTCGACTTCCCGTTGTCATTCTGCTTCAGATTGGTTGAACTCTGTCGGCCTCGTTCGGCCCTTGATTGCAGTCATATATGGACATATATTCGTCATGCTCGTTCGAGTTGCGGTATCTAACTCATAAGTGTGCCATAAGGTCGTACTCACAAAAATAACCAAGTATGCTTCAGGTGCATCAAGGCATCCATTCTCCATGCCATCGACTCCCGCATCCATGACAGTAGTGAGTTTGCACACGCCATGAACTTCTGAGTCAAGCTGTAGGGCGCACACTCTAAATTCTAACCTGATACGGTTAATCACCACTATGGACGGCAACGTCATTTGATTATCGTTGTGGCTTCATTTAGTTAAGGTCAATTGCAGATCATATTCGTTCGTTGATATATCTAATTTGTAAGCATTCCTCGTACAAGGTCATAGTTACCATGTAATATGGTGCGTCTACGCTCTCGGCTCTGAAGCTCCAACGCGGTGGTCTTCTCATACGTCCATTAAGGATTGCAGCAGGTTTGCATTCTGCGCAGCTTCATATCGACTGCTGATTTGGTTCCTTATGTACGTGTCCATCATAGGCCAACAGAAATCCCTAGAGACTAACTAAGCAGTTTTAAGAGCTCCAAAGTGACCGGACTCAGGGTTATCATGAAAGAGACTTATCACTTTACCGCGGAGAACATCGTCCGCAGGGATATATATCCTCCTCTCGTAGGTCAGAGCTCCAGCGACAACACTCCATTGGTTCTCGTCTTCGGCTTTGGCTTTCGCAGTGGCTATAGGGTTATCGACTAGCTTACCCGAGACGTCGACCGCCAATGGGTCAGTAACCTGGGCCTTCTTAATCGCCGGTAGGAGGTCATCGTAGGGTTCAACTGTCAGGGTCGCAAAGGGCCGTCTGACAGGCTTCTCGTAGCCAATCTCATAATCGGGTGGTCTCGAGGGGCCGTCGGCGGAGTTTTTATGCGAAACTAAGTGCGCTTGCGAGCCAAGTATGCCTTCGAGCCCAGTGCACTTACGAGGCTAAGTGCGCCTGTGATCCATATTCACTCGTGAGGCCAAGTGCGCTTGACATCTGCAGCATGATGGGTTAACGTTCCAGGACTTCTGGTGCGGATATCGTCGTAGTAGCAGTTTCTCGGATTCGGGAACGGTCATTCCCTTGTTTTGAGGTCGGTGTTCCGTCGACAACTAAATGCACTGACAATTCTCATCGATTTTCTCGTTGATATGACGGTTTCGATTGCCATTGGGGCTTTCATGCTTCTGTATCTGCATTCAATTGCAAGTCTCACAGAATCTCTTATAAAGTAAGTGTTTCTTAAAGAAAAGGATGGAATTAAACGTAACCTTGTATCGCCATATCCGCATGTTGCACTCTGCACTCGAGAATTCTGCATTCCGCGGCTCTCCGGTGGCTCAATAAGTGCCATCCGCCTAGCAGCCATTTCTCGTCGCAGCGAACATGGTCAAGCATCTCTGAGATTAATGGAATTACTGATTCTTGATTGTGCTTGCGTTGAGAGCTCTTTAGTCAACTTCAGAGTTTCAAGCCGCCATCCTTCATTGCAAGAATATCGGCTCCAGTGATGATGGCCGCTGGATAAAACCATTGGCCCGGTTTGTCTCGATGTAGGCCTTTAGAGTTCTTGACTCAACCTCCTACAGGTAATAGGTACGCCCATATGGCAGCTTGTACTCGGGGTCGAACGCATGGTCAATTGACCGGTGCGGTGGCAGCGTCGGCCTTGACTAAGGACCTTCACGAATTCCTGATACTTGGCGGGGATATGGCCACCGTCGTCTGTAGTTGCTCGATCTATACTGGTTAGCTTTGTGCTCTTAATCTTGAGATGGAAGCGAATGTTGGAATCCAGGAGCCCTTGTCATAACGAGTTATCCTCGATAGGAACCCCCGCCGTCCGGTACTCCCTTCGTGACTCGACGAGCCGGTAGCAGTTATTCAAGCACCGTCAATGTGTAACTCTTCTGCCGCAACTACCGCCGCTGCTCCTGCTCGCTCATCCAGCTCCAGGGGCTTCTCCCACAGGTGTGGTACCTTCCATGGAGTTCCCAGCAACCCTGTGCAATCGCCAATACGTATGGCGAATGACTCGAGAATCTCGTCGTTAGCTATGAGACTCCCGAATGTGGCGGCTCCAAGCAGATATATGTCTGGAACCCCGCCCTCCGCCTGTGGAGTCTACGACATCACCTGGGTGGCCACCGGGGGTGCCATGGACTCATTTGAGTCCGCGGCCTTTAACCTGTTTTCTCCGCTAGGGGTCCGCAGGGCTAGAAGTCGACCGGATGTCTAGTCAACCTCAGGGTTTCTAGCCTTGAACAAGGCAAGCCTAGAGCCAGGTCGTATGCCATAGGCACGACCAGCACCTCCGGTTCGTCAACCGAAGGGCTATCTCTCCTATATACACAAGGATAACCATTTGCCCAATCCTGATCAGGGATATGGAGGAGAGGATACATCCATTCCCGCTAGGGGATACGACGACATTGATGTGCATCCATTCCCGCTAGGGGATACGATGACTCGATGTGCATCCATTCCCGCAAGGGGATACGAAGACTTGAAGTGTGATTTTGTTCGCGTTTCGTACTTGCTTATCCGTCTCGTAAAATCACACAATCGAGTATCGGCTTTGACCTGCTTGACACTTTAGAACATTCAGGGTTAACTTTCCACTCTGAGCCGCTTCATGATCTGCAATTGCAGCTCCACTATCAGGGTCTTGAACTCTGCCCGTCAGATATGTTTCTCCGTATGTCTACTTCCGTGCTCGTGTAATCGTGCTCTGTAAGTGCACTTCAATTTTGCAATGCTACGCTTGTAGGTGCGTTTCGGGGCTTCCAGTCAGATTGTAGGAACATCATCGTCAAGTACGTTTGACTGAACACATTTATCGTCGGTGACGATGAAGCGACAGATATAAGGGTATCGTCGATGAGGGCTTCGCTAGCACTTCGAGCTGCTCAATAGGTTGCCATCGATCATTCGTACATATGTGATTGGTCTTGTCGAACGTGTTTCAAGGTCTTCTCATCGGTGTGACCATCAGGCCAGTCACGAGTGTATCAGGGTCGATTGACCTCCGAATCGTCTCAGAATTGGCTCTGCTCATGTCAATCAACTCCAACAGACGGAATACTTATCACGAATCATCTGTTCGTATGCCATTCATCTCGTTGAACCTGTTTTCAAGATCTTCTCGGTGTTGACCATCATTGTCGGCGATGCGTTTCTTCAGAGTCAATTGACCTCCGAATCATCTCCGATTCGTCACTGCCATCATCAATTAACTTAATTTAGGTTTGCTTATCAATCTTCGACACTTATAGGTCGTGAGAGTATATGAGACAATGTGAGTGAACGTATAACGATCGCGGTTGGTGATGTGACTCTTCGAATCGATTGACCTCCGAATTGTCTCGAAATGGTCTCTGCAGTAGTCAATTGACTCGATTACTTATGAAGTTTCGATGCTTGTAGGTCTCGAAAGTGAGGTGTTGCGACGCGTTCAAATTCGTCATGTGGAGTAAGTAACACCACACTCGGGGCCAATTGACTTCAGAATCGTCTCTGCGGCAGTCAATTGACTTCTTTGACATGTGTACTTATCCTGATTTATCATTCTAGTGATGATACTCATTGTAGGTCGTGAATGGAGACATTTCGAGTTCTCAGAGGTGCCTATCATGGCAGGTGATGCATCTCTCAGGACTGATTGACATCTAAATCATCTCGGAATCGTCCCTACTACCGTCAATCAACTCAATTGGATGATTACTTATCTTGTATCGACAATCTAACGATAGTTCTCGGTGTAGGTCTGATGCGTCCAAAAACTAAAGAAATCACGAAATCCCGTGAGCGAAACGTATCTGGAGACTGAAAACTGAATATAATGTAAGGACGTACGTCCGTGTACGGCCTCGTATGGATGGATACGTGAAGATACGGTTGCAAACGGAATAAGTAATATAGATATCAATTGTAGGTAAGATAATCACTAGCGTGCCAAAAGCACTTCGCGAGGTGATTATATATGAAGGGCGGTTACCTGGCCTCCGCAGCCAAGTGCACCTAGTACCGCCATTACAATATATCGCAACCTCAGACCTCGACGGCCGCACGATGATGTCGACAATATATAGTAAGAAGACTACCCTCTCGGTTCAGTATTTTGAGAGCTTGGCACTAGCTTAGGAATCGGATGTCTTAATTCTACCACTGCTGGCATACGACTTGATTTTGGAATTGCCTTGGTTCATGCCTCGAAATCCGGATATCGACTGGAAAGTCGGTAGATATACGGCCTTGGAAACCCCAAGTGGACCGCAGGCTGTGACCTGAAATCATGATGAAAACCCGTACGCAGATACCAACGAAATTTCGTAAGGGTGCAGTGGTTTGTCTCTGGACATTTGCTTCCTTGGAGCAACTGTATTCAACAACCTTCTTTAGAGCAATAAGGTTGGCGATACAGTCGCCCTACAGTTTGAGGAGTGCACTGGGTCACTGGGAGCATCATCATAGAGTGGGACCACAGATGATAAACTCCGATGCTGGATGGGCTAGCAGGGAAAAGCGACAGTAATTGTGGAAGAAGAGTTACCAACAATGTGGAGCTTAAATGACTGCTACTAGCTTGCCAAGTCATGAAGTGAGTACCGGATGGTGGGGAGTTTCCCATCGAGGATACCTCGCTATGACAAGGGCTAATGGATTCCAACCTTCGCTTTCATCTCAGGGTTGTGAGCACAGGCTAATGAGTACAGATGGAGCTTTGGCACCTGAAATGGTGCCTACAGACGATGGTGGTCATATACCAGCCAAATATAAGGAATTTGTTGAGGTCTTTAGTAAGATCAAGGCAAAGAGGTTACCACCGCAGCGGTTAATTGACCATGCGATCGACCGTGTGTACAAGCCACCATTTGGGCGTACCTAGTACCTGTCGGAGGTTGAGTCATGAACTCTACAGATCCTACATCGAGACAAACCTGGTCCCTGGTTTCATCCAGCAGTTATCATCACGGGCAGCAGTGCTGACATTGTTCCAAAGAAGGACGGTGACATGAAACTATTAAGTTGACTACCGAGCTCTCAACGCGAGCTCAATCAGGAATTGATTTCCTATTCCATTGACTTCGGAGATGCTTGATTATGTTGGCTGTGATAAGAAACAACTGCTAGACAGTTGGCATTTATTGAGCCACGGAATAGCCAGAGAATGCCGAGTACAATCGTACTCAATATAGAGATGGATAACAAGGGTCTACTTGCTGATATGGCAATACAAGATTACGTTTTAAGTCAATACTTTTCTTTAAGAAATACTTACTTTATAAGAGATTCTGTGAGACTTGCAATTGAATGCAGATACAGAAGTACAATGCCCCAATGGCAATCAAAACTGTCTTATCAATGAGAAAATCAATGAGAATCAACATTGCATTTAGTTGTTGATGGAGTATCAACCTCAAAAAGAGGGGAATGACTGTTCTGAAATCCGAAAAACCACTACTATGATTAAATTCTGCACCAAAGGTTCTGGAATGATAACCGATTATCATGTACATGTTAAGTGCACCTGGCCTCGTATGTACACTTCGCCTTGTAACTGTACTTGGCTCGCAGGTACACTTGACCTCGCCTACAACTTCACTATCGAGCGCTAGAAGTCAATGAGATCTGATCGGCCTATGACTTCACTATCGAGCTCCTGGAAGGCACAAATAAAAACCCCGCTGACAGCCTATCGGGATGGTCCGATTATGAGATTGGCTACGAGAAGCCGGTAGGATGGCTCTTGACGACCCTGACAGTTGAACCCTACGATGACCTCCTACCGGCGATAAAGAAGACTCAGACTACAGACTTATTGGCGGTCAGCATCACAGGTAAGCTAGTCGATAACTCAATAACCACAGCCGAATCCTCAGTCGAAGGCGAAACCGAAGCTGTAGACGAGAACCAATGGAGTGTCGTCACTGGAACTCTGACCTACGAGGGGAGGATATATGTCCCTGCAGATTATGCTCTCCACGGTAAAGTGATATGTCTCTTTCTTGACAACTCTTAGCCAGTCACTTTGGATCTCTTAAAACTGCGGAGTTAATCTCCAGCAAATTCTATTGGCCTATGATGGACATGTATATAAGGAAATACATCAGTGGCTGTGAATCGCTGGAAGCACCTCAGAATGTCTCGAATGCTCAATCAGCTGCAACCGATGATATCAATGGAATCAACTTCACCCAGTACTAGCGGCAAAGAGCCAGCCAAGTGTAAGAACATACGTCCTCCTATTGATAGATATGTGCAGATACGGTTGCAAACGGGAATAAGTAATATAGATCAGTTGTGTGATATGTATGTCAAATAATCCCTACCTTCCCTAAAGCACTTCGCAAGGTGATTATATATGAAGGGCGGTTATCCAGCCTCAGTAGCCCTGTGCCCTTATGAGGGCGAAGTACGCTTGGGAGCCAAGTGCACATAATACCGCCATTACATCATCTCCCTCTTTATTAGCAGACCTCTTCAGCTGCAGCATACATACATTAAAAAAGAAAGGTAAGGTATAAATGTGTTCATACGTCTGCATAAGTCCCACGACCGATTGGTGCCTTCTTGGCTGCCTCAATGTCAAATCCGGCACATGGGGACACTATACCTCCAGTGGCCATTGTACAACCTGTACGGATCCCGTGTATACTGGGCCGAGATGCATAAGAAATGAAAAGAAAGTGACGAGAAGTAAATGTCCAATTGATCCTAGATCTTACAAGTCCACCTCTGAACCGTTCCACGGTGATGACGTTGAATATAGCTGTGGCTTTCTTGGGTGCTCCCGATGGAACTCGTCGACTAGTTCTTGAATATTCTCGAGATTGTCTGCCGGCTGCCAACTCATGTGTAGGTAGTTGTAAACGGCCCACTGCACAAGATGGTGGAGCTTTCAGTAGTGTTAGTTAGAATTGAGAATCCGATCGACCTCCCACTCATTCGTATCATCGACAACTATCGGCTGCTATTCCGATGGTGGCTGACCAATAGTCAGCAATGAGTACTTATCAAGCAGAGAGATGTAAGGATGTACGTCCATGTACGGCTTCGTATGGATGGATACGTATAGATACGGTTGCAAACGGGAATAAGCAATATAGATCAATTGTACATCATGTAGGTAAGATAATCGCTAGTATGCCAAAAGCTCTTCACGAGGTGATTATATATGAAGCACGGTTACCCGGCCTCGGCAGCCAAGTGTGCTTGAGAGCCAAGTGTACTTGAGAGGGCCAAGTGTACCTGGGAGCCAAGTGTACCTGGCACCGCCATTACATCATCCTCCTCTTTATCAGCAGACCTCCTGGGCTGCGACATACATATATATACATGAAGAAAGACAAGATCAGGTGCGTACGCCGTCGTACGTCTGCATAAGTCTCGCGACCAATCGGTGCCATCACGGCAGCCTCACGGCAGATCCGGTGCATGGGGAAATCCACCTCCAGTGGTAGGTGGTAAAACACGTGCCAACACCATTTGTATCGGACCGAAATCCATAAGAGAAGAAGAAAAGATGGAAACGTCATATTGACCCTGAATCCTCCAAGTCCACCTCTGAATCGAGGTCGCTCCAGCAGCAGGCCTCATTCCAAGCCCACTCCTTCTGCACGCTTGCAAGTTCATAGTTCTGAATATCCAAGTGGACTTCCAGTTTCTCCAAATCCAAGCAAATGATCTCCGTAGTGCTAGTTCGGTGGTGCTCGAATTGGTAAATGCTATTGGCCGACTTGCGGTCGTCATTCTGCATCGATATATCATAGTTGACACGTAATATGCCGGACGAAGTCATCATTGCAGTGCAGGTTAGCCACAGTTGACTTCGGCTTCCGACTAATCGATCAATTGTATATACGATTTCTTTCATTGCACGCGTTGGTGAACATTATCTGAGGGGTAAGGTCATCGTGGCCGCTATCGAATCTCTGCAGCGGTCAACTAGCATAATTGCATGATGTACTTATCTAGTTCATAGCTGCTGCTCTTGAGAGCTTCTCGAATTCTTATGATTTCCATGTCTCTGTGATTTCGTATATTCAAGCACACGGTAGACCTCATCGGTTACAGCCTCTGCTCTCTGCATTGATTATATGCGTCTCATCAATTGACACCAGTTTGACTCATAATCGGTTGTCCAGATCCGACTTCCCGTTGCTATTCGGCTTCAGATCCAATGGTGGTTGACTTGTGTCGGCCTCGTTCGGCCCTCGATTGCAGTCATCATATGCCGACATGCATTCGTACATGCTCGTTCGAGTTGCGCTATCTAACTCGTAAGTGTGCAGTAAGGTTGTACTCACAAAGTAAACAAGTACGCTTCCGCTCCAGATGCATCAAGGCATCCATTCCGATTCCCATGCCTTCGACTTCTGAATCCACGAAAGTAGTGGGTTTGTATATGCCATGCCCTTCCGAGCCTAGCTATAGGGTACACACTCCAAATCTAGCCCAATACAGTTAATCACCACTATCTGCGGTGATGTCAATCAATTGTCATCATGGCTTCGTTTGGTGCTCTCGGAGATAAAAGTCCAATTGCAGAGCATATTCGTTCATTGATATATATAATTTGCAAGCATTCAGTACAAGGTCATAAATACCATGTAATTCGGTGCGTCCGTACTCTCAGCTCTGAAGCTCCAACACGGTAGCCTTCTCATACATCTATTAAGTATTACAGGCAGTTCACATTCCGCGCAGCTTAACATCTCGACTGCTGATTCGGCCGGCTCTCTGCTACCAGCACTAAGTACGATTGACACCATTCATCGTTGGTTGCAGTTGATTGTACATTTGATGCATTCGGTGGTGAAGACCAGTAGTGTAGCCATTGAATTCTCGTTCGCTCTCAGGCTTCTCGGTGCACTTGCACTTGACTTGCTTTGCAGTCGCTGACATACTTCGCAGCCGCTGACATACTTTCTTATGTACGCGTCCGTCCATCGTAGGTGAATAGAAATCCTTGAGACTAACTCAGCAGTTTTAAGAGTTCCAAAGAGACCGGCTTCAGTGTTGTCATGAAGGAGGCTTATCACTTTACCGCGAAGAGCATCGTCCGCAGGAACATACATCCTACCCTCGTAGGTCTGAGCTCCAACTACGACACTCCATTGATTTTCGTCTTCGGTTTTGGCTTCAGCTGTGGATATTGGGTTGTGGCTTGAGCTGTGGCCATTGGGTTATCGACTAGCATACCCGAGATGTCAACCGCCAAACGGTCTGTAGCCAGGGCATTCTTAATTGCCGGAAGAAGGTTATCGTAGGGTTCAACTGTCAGGGTTGACAAGAGCCGTCGGATAGGATTCTCGTAGCCGATCTCATAATCGGGCCATCTTGACGGCGGAGTTTTGTTTGTGTCTTCCAGGTGCTCGATAATGAAGTTGTACGCCAATAAGATCTCATTGACTTCCAGCGCTTCTGGTCCGGATTTCAGCGTAGTAGCAGTTTCTCCGATTCCTGAACGATCGTTCCGCTATTTTGAGGTCGGTGCTCCATCGATGACTAAATGAGGTGTCGATTTTCATTGATTCCCATTGATTTTCTCGTTAAAGAGCGGTTTCGATTGCCATTGGGGCTTCATACTTCTCTATCTACATTCGATAGCAAGTCTCGCAGAATCTCTTATAAAGAAAGTGTTTCTTAAAGAAAAGGATAGAATTAAAACGTAACCTTGTATTGCTATATCGGTAAGAAGACCCTTGTTATCCTTCTCACAGGTGAGTACGATTGCATTCTGCACTCGAGAAGTTTACATTCCATGGCTCTCCCGTGATTCAATATGTGCCATCCACCTAGCAGCCGTTTTGATTCTTGATTGTGCTAGAATTGAGAGCTCGGTAGTCAACTTCAGAGTTTCAAGTTGCAATCCTTCTTGGCAACAATATTGGCGCCGATGGCCACTGGATAAAACTATTGGCCAAGTTTATCTCGATGTAGCACTCCGACAGATTATGGTTTGTCTCGATGTAGGCCTTTAGAGTTCTTGACTCAACCTCCGACAGGCAATAGATACCCTCATATGGCAGCTTGTGCGCAGGGTCGATTGCATTGTCAATTGACCGGTGCTGTGGCAGCGACTCTACCTTAACTAAAACCGTCACGAATTCCTGATACTTGGCGGAGATATAGCATGGTCACCATCGTCTGTAGGCACCATTTCAGTCACCGAAGCTCCATCTATATTCGTTAGCTATGTGTTTTCAACTTCGTCTGATAGAGGATAGGAATTCCCGGGAGTAGCGGTACCAGCTGGACTAGACACAATGGAACAAATGACCCTGGCGTGCCTCCTCCGTTCGTGGCTCGGTGAGCCGGTAGCAGTTATTCAAGAACCAGCAAAGTAATTCTTCTGCTGCAACTACCACCGCTGCTCCTGCTCGCTCGTCCAGCTCCAGGTACCTTCTCCCCATTGGTGGTGATGCCTTTCATGGAAGCTCACAGCAACCATGTGCAATCGCCAAGTCATATGACGAATGCCTCGAGAATCTCATCGCTAGCTCTGAAACTCCCGAATGTGGCAGCTCCAAGCAGATATATGTCTGGAAACCCAGCCCTCTGCCTGTAGAGTCTACGACGTCACCTGGGTGGCCACCGGGGGTGCCACGGGCTCATTTGAGTACACAACCTTGAACCTGTTTTCTCCTCTAGAGGTCCGCAGGACTAGAAGTTGACCAGATATCCAGTCAACCTCAGCAGGTTGTATGCCATAGGTATTTTCAGCACCTCCGGTTCGTCAACCGAAGGGCTATCATATTCTCCTATATACAAAAGGATAACTATTTACCCAATCCTGATCAGGGATATGGAGGACAGGATGCATCCATTCCCGCTAGGGGATATGATGACTTTGAACTGCATCCATTCCCACTAGAGGATACGATGACTTCATGTGCATCCATTCGCGCTAGGGGATACAATGACTTTAGGTGTTTTGTTCGCATTACGTTGTTGCTCATCGGTCTCGTAAAATCGCACAATGGAGTATCGGCTATGACCTGCTTGAAACTTTAGAAAATTCAGGGGCTCGACTTCCTACTCTGAGCTGCTTCATGATCTGCGGTTGCAGCTCCACTATCAGGGTTTTGAACTCTGCCCATCGGTAGTCTTTCTTCATAAGTGTACTTCCATACTCGTATAATAGTTTTTTCTTAAATGCGCTTCAGAGCTTCCGCTCGGATCGTAGGAATGTAATCGTGAAGTGCACTTCAGAGCTTCCGCTCAGATCGTAGGAAGGTAATTGTCAAGTGCCCTTGATCGAATGAGTTTATCGTCAATGGCTTCTCACCAGACTCGGTCGTTGATGAACCGACACGTTCTGGGGTAACAATTGTTGAACCAAAGAATTGAAGTGTATAAGGGTATCGTCAATGAAGGCTTCCCTAGCACTTCGAGCTGCTGAATACGTTGCCATCGATCATTCGTACGTATCGTGTGCGAATACTTTCATTGAACTTATTTCAAGGACTTCTCAATGGTGGCCATCAGGCCGGTCAATAGTGTATCAGGGTCGATTGACATCCGAATTGTCTTGGAATTGACTCTGCTCACGTCAATCAACCGCAATAGACTGAATACTTATCATGAATCATCACCCTGGCAATGATAATCTGTATGGGTTCCGAATAGTGACGTGTTTATTCAGGGTCAATTGGCCTCGGAATCATCTCTAATTCGTCTTGAACATCCGGTCGTATGCGATAGATCTCGTTAAACATATTTCGAGGTCTTCTCAGCAGTGGCTATAAGGGCCGGTGACGCATTTCTCAGGATCAATTGACCCGCAAATTGTCTCTGAAACAGTCAATTAACTCGATTGAAGGGCATACATATCAAACTTCGACATTTATAGGTTGTGAGAGTATGTGTGTGTGCATATAACGATCTCAGTTGGTGATGCGACTCTTCGAATCAATTGACCTCCGAATCACCTCGGAATGGTCTCTGCATTAGTCAATTGATTCGATATAGAAATATCGATGCTTGTAGATCTCAAAATGTGAGGTATTACGACTCGTTTGGAATCATCATGTAGAGTAGTAGCCAACTTGGCCGGCGACACCTCACCCAGGGCCAATTGACTTCGGAATCATCTCTGCGGCAGTCAATCAACTTCTTTGACATGTGTACATATCCTGATTTATCATTCTAGTGATGATACTCATTGTAGATCGTGAATGGAGATATTTCGAGTTCTCAAAGGTGGCTATCATGGCTGGTGACGTGTCTCTCAGAACTGACTGACATCTCAATCATCTCGGAATCGTCCCTACTATAGTCAATCAACTCAATTGGATGATTACTTATCTTGTATGGACAATCTAGTGATAGTTCTCAGATGCGAAGGTTATGGCATGTCGCGACGCATCGAAAAAGTAAAGAAATTACAAAATCCCATGAGCGAAATGTATCTGGGGACTGGAAAGTGATTATAGTGTAAGGACGTATGTCTGTGTATGGCCTCCTATGGATGGATACGTGTAGATACGGTTGCAAATGGGAACAAGCAATATAGATCAATTGTACAGTATGTAGGTAAGATAGTCGCTAGTGTGCCAAAAGCACTTCGCGAGGTAATTATATATGAAGGGCAGTTATCCGGCCTCGGCAGCCAAGTGCACCTGGAAGCCAATTATTCTTGAGAGCCAAGTGCACTTGGGAGGGCCAAGAGCACCTGGGAACCAAGTGTACCTGGCACCACCATTACAGCTAGCGATTATCTTACCTACATACTGTACAATTGATCTATATCACTTATTCCCATTTGCAATCGTATCTACACGTATACTCTCATACGAGGCCGTACACGGGCGTACGTCCTTACACTATAATCGATTTTCAGTCTCCAGATACGTTTCGCTCACAGGATTTCGTAATTTGTTTGCTTTTTCAACGAGTCAGACCTACACCGAAAACTATCGTTAGATACAAGATAAGGAATCATCCAATTCAGTTGATTGACAGTAGTAGGGACAATTCCGAGATGATTTAGATGTCAATCAGTTCCGAGAAACGCATCACGTGGCATGATAGGCACTCCAGAGGACTCGAAATGTCTCCATTCAGTATTCATGACCTACAATGAGTATAATTACTAGAACAATGAATCAGGATAAGTATCCCTGTCAGTTGACTGCCACAGAGATGATTGTGAAGTCAATTGGCCCTGAGTGTGGTGTCACCTACTCCACATGATGATTTCGAACGAATCGCAACACCTCAGTTTTCGAGATTTACAAGTATCAAAACTTCATAAGTATTCCTATATCGAATCAATTGACTACTGCGGAGATCATCCCGAGGCGATTCATAGCTCAATCAGTTTCGAAGAATCACATCACCGACCTATAAGTGTCGAAGCTTGATCAGTACACGTAAATTAAGTTAATTGACGATTGCAGTGACGAAACAGAGAGGATTTGGAGGTCAGTTGACTATGAAGAAACCTGTCACTATTCGGAACCCATAGATATTATCATCTCTAGTGTGATACATTGATTAGAGATAAGTATTCCGTCTATTGGAGTTGATTCACGTGAGCAGAGTCAATTCCGAGACTATTCAGATGCCAATCGACCCTGTTACACTCTTGACCCGCCTGATGGCCACCACCGAGAAGTCCTCGAAATACGTTCGACGAGATCAATTACATATGTACGAGCGAGCTATGGCAACCTATTGACCAGCTTGAAGTGCTAGCAAACTCTTCATCAACGATACCGTTATACGTATCGATTCATCGGTTCTATGATAGGTAACTCTGAACTTGCCGGTTCATTGACGATCGAGCCTGACGAGAAGTTACTGACGATAAACATGTTCAATTACTTTCCTACAATCTGAGCGGAAGCTCCGAAGCACACCTACGATGCCTTAGCATCCAGGAATCAAGCTGCAAGCTCACTTATATAGCGTCAGTATTGTACATAAGTACACTGACACAGAACCATTACACGAGCATGCAAGTACACTTACGGAGACAGACTACTGATGGAAGACCCTGATAGTGGATATGCAATCGCAGAGCGTGAAACAGCTCTGAGAGGAAAGTCTAACCGCTGAAAGTTCTAAAGTTTCAAGAAGATCAAGCCGATACCCCATTGTACGATGCTACGAAACGCAAACAAAATCACACCTCAAGTCATCGTATCCTGTAGCGGGAATGGATGAACATCAATGTCGTCGTATCTTCTAGCGGGAATGGACGCATCCTCTCCTTCATATCCCTGTTCAGGATTGGGCAAATGGTTATCCTTTTGTATATAGGAGAATAAATGTCAATTATGTTGTCAATCCCAATCAGGTGAGAAACACATGCGATTCGCAGAATGTGCCCCTCAGTGCAGTGATATGATAGCCCTCGGTTGACGAACTGGAGGTGCTGGACGTGCCTATGGCATACGACCTGCTGAGGTTGACTGGACATCCAGTCAACTTCTAGCCCTGTGGACCCCTAGTGGAGAATCATGTTAAAGGTCGCGGACTCAAACGAGTCCATGGCACCCCTGATAGCCACCCAGTTGACATCGTAGACTCTACAGGTATCTGAGGATGGCGGTGACGTAATTAAGCCTCCTGATATCTGCTCGGAGCCACCACATTCGAGAGTCTCTTAGCTAGCGATGAGATTCTCGCGACATTCGTCTTATGCCTTGGCAATTGCACACGGTTGCTGTGAGCTTCCATGGAAGGAATCACCAATGGTGAGATGAGCGCCTGGAGCTGGACAAGCGAGCAGGAGCAGTGGCGGTAGTTGCGGCAGAAGGGTTACCAACAATGCAGAGCTTGAATGACTGCTACCGGCTCGCCGAGTCACAAAGGGAAGAGGTATGACATGGTCATGCTCCATTGTCACGGGCCAGCAGGTACCGCTACTCCTGGGAATTCCTACCGTCCATCAGACGATTGAAAATATACAGCTAACGAGTATAGATGGAGCTGCGCTTGAAATAGTGCCTACAGATGGCGGCCATGCCATATCCCCGCCAAATATCAGGAATTCATGAAGGTCTTTAGGCAAGGCAGAGACGCTGCCACTGTACCGATCAATTGACCATGCGATCGACCCCAGGAACAAACTGCCATGGGCTTATCTATTGTCTCTCGGAGGTTGAGTCAAGAACTTTAAAGGCCTACCTCGAGACAAACCTGGCCAATGGTTTCATTCATCCAGCGGTCACCACTAACGGCGATGCCGATACTTTTTGCAATGAAGAATGACGGCGGCTTGAAACTTTGAAGTTGACTACCGAGCTCTCAACGTGAGTACAATCAAGAATTGATCTCTCGAGTGCCGAGTGCAATCGTGCACACTCCTGGGACAAATAACAAGTCTTCTTGCCTATATGGCGATACAAGGTTACGATTTAAGTCTATTCTTTTCTATAAGAAACACTTACTTTGTAAGAGATTCTGCAAGTCTTGCAATTGAATGCAGATACAAAGGACTAAGCCCCAATGACAATTGGTACCATCATATCAATGAGAAAATCGATACGAGAATCGAAATGAGAATCGACACTGCATTTAGTCGTTGACGGAGCACCGACCTCAAAAAGAGGGGAATGACCGTGTCGGAATCGGAGAAACACTACTACGACGAATTCCGCACCGCAAGTGCTGTAATCACTCACCATTACCACTGCAATGAACCCATCATGCTGCAGACGTCAAGTGCACTTCGCCTTGTAAGTGCACTTGGGTCGCATGCGAACTTAGACTCGCCTACGACTTCACTACCGAGCACCTAGAAGGCACAAAAAGCCCTGCCGACAGCCAAATTATGAGATCGGCTAAGAGAAGCCTGTCAGACGGCTCTTGACGGCCCTGACAGTCGAACCCTACGATTATCTCCTACGGGTGATTAAGAAGGCCCAGGCTACTGACCCATTGGCCGTCGACGTCTCGGGTATGCCAGTCGATAACCCAATGGCCAAGGCCAAAGCCACCGCCAAAGCCAAAGCGGAAGACGAGAAACAATAGAATGTCGTCGCTGGATCTCAGACCTACGAGGTGAGAATATATATCCCTGCGGAGATGCTCTCTGCGGTAAAGTGATAAGTCTCTTTCATAACCCTGAGTCCAGTCACTCCGAAGCTCTTAAAACTGCTGTGTTAGTCCCTAGAGATTTCTATTGCTATACGATGAACACATGCATAAGGAAGTATGTCAGCCGCTGCGAATCGCCGGAAGCGCTACCAAATGCATCAAATACACAATAGGCTGCAATCCCTAATGGACGTATGAGAAGGCTACGACGTTGAGCTTCAGACTCAAGAGTGCGGACGCATCAAATTACATGGTAACAATGACCTTGAACAAGGGCTGCTTACGAATTAAATATATCAACAAACGAATATGCTCTGCAAATGGACTTACCTCCGAGAGCACCAAACTAATCCATGACGATAATCGATTGATGTCACTGCCGATAGTGGTGATTAATCGTATTACGCTAGGTTTCAGGATGCGTGACCTACAGCTAGGCTCGGAAGGGCATGACAAGCGCAAACCCACTACTTTCGAGGATTCCGAAGTGTAAAGGCGTACGTCCATATATGGCGTCGTATAAGAATATAAGTTAGATACAGTTGCAAACGAGGATTCGAGAATAAGATAGGTTTAATAGGTAAGCTTATTGATGGCGTGCAAGAGCACTCGTACAGGCTGACTATATAATGGGCAGATGGATGGTTACCCTGCCATAGGCCGGCTACCATTACAGGAAGTTGAAGGCATGGGAATCAGAGAATGGATGCCTTGATGCACCTGAAACGGAAGCACACTTGGTTACTTTGTGAGTATGTCGTTATGGCACCCCTACGAGTTAGATACCGCAAATCGAATGAACATGTACGAATACATGTCCATATATGACTGCAATCGAAAGCCGAAAGAGGTCGACACAAGTCAACCAAACACCATTGGGTCTGAAGCCGAATAGCAACCGAAAATCGGATCCGGATAACCAATTACCAGTCAATTGATGAGACACATACGATCAATGCTGAGTGCGGATGCTATCACCGATGAGACCTGCTGTGTGCTTGGATATACAAAAGCACAGACATGGAATCGGAGAAATCATACTAATTCGAGAGCTCTCAAGAGCAGCAGCTCTGGCCAAGATAAGTACATAATGCAATTATGCTAGTTGACTGCTTCAGAGATATGATTCTGACTGCAATGGCCTTACCTGTCAGATGACGTTCAGGAACACATTCAACGAAAGAAATCATATATGATCGATCTATCGATTAGTCGAATGTCGAGTAACAACTGCGTCCACCATATCACCTGTCAACAACGATATATGGATGCCGAATGTCGCCCACAAGTCGGCCAATGGTATTTACCGATTCGAGTACCACCTAGCTAGCACTACGGAGATGAATGGCTTGGATTCAGAGAAACTGGAAGTGCGCTTGAATATTCGGAACCATGGACTTGCAAGCGTGAAGAAGGAGTGGACTTGGAACGAGGCCTGCTGCTGGTGCGACCTCGATTCCGAGGTAGACTTGGAGGATTCAGGGTCAATTGGACGTTTCCTTTTCTTCTTCTTCTCTTCTTATGGATTTCGGCCTGATATAGATGGCTTCGGCACGAGTTTTATTACCTACCACTGGAGGTGGATATTCCCGTCCACAGAATCTGCCGTGAGACTGCCATGATGGTACCGATCAGTCGTGAGACTTTTGCAGACGTACAAAGGTGTACGCCCGTTATCTTGTCTTTCTTCATGTATATATATGTGTGTCGCAGCCCAGGAGGTCTGTTGATAAAGAGGGGAATGATGTAATGGCTGTACCAGGTATATTTGGCCCTCCCAAGTATACTTGGCTCTCAAGCGCACTTGGCTACTGAGGCCAGGTAACCGCCCTTCATATATAATCACCTTGCGAAGTGCTTTTGGTACGCTAGCAATTATCTTACCTACATACTGTACAATTGATCTATATTGCTTATTCCCGTTTGCAACCGTATCTATACGTATACTCTCATACCAGGCCGTACACGGGCGTACGTCCTTATACCATATATATATTTAGCTTTGATATGTTGTCACATATTACAATACAGTCTTCGCTTCGAATATATCGCTTGCCGTTGCATTTGCTTTGCCATTATTATATTTTACATGTCTGAAATATACTGTCCAATCTTCACACTCTATAGTACTATGCCCTCAGTCCTCCAAATTCTGCATTGATCCATTATCTGCTTGCTATGCTTCTTTCTCCTCATCCGCATCTACATCATCGCCATCGTTGACCTCATACCCATCGACATCGCTCGATCTCAGGTCAAACCTCTCGAGTTCAGTCATGGCCTGTTGTTGCTACCTGGCGGTGCGGATGGCATTGCTCTCGTCACTTTCGTTACCTTCATCTTCCTAATTCCCGCTGCACCCTGGCATTCCAAAATGCAGTTTGTCATTTGGGCAACTGTTGTTTATCGGGATATTTGGGTCAGTGCTTCTGATCTCAGGCTCCTCAAGCGCCGATTCGGAGGTCAAATAGTCAAGAAGAATAGCATGGTCAATAGGTACTTCTTCTGTGCTGATGACTACAGCAGGCATTGAGTTCTCCCCCTTTTGGATCTGACACTTGACTGAAGCAAGAGTGTTTTTATACACCCTCTGTTGATAGCTCTTCGGTAGTGTGTTCCAGGTATTCATCAAGCATGTATGCATATCTGGGATGCCAGGCGAGGTTAACAACTTCCGACCCTTTGCAGCGCAGCAGGATACGTTCTTACCACTGTCGTTCTTGTAGTTGAAGTAGTTCAAGCGATTAACTTCGTCCGCTTTCAGCTTTGACTTGGAAGCTTTCAGAGGAACACCTTTGTTCTTTTGCCACTTCAGGAGAGCATGGTGCAACGCGGTACAGGTAAACATGATCAGTGGCGAGGGTATATGACTGTCCATGTCATCAATCATGGAATTATATAATCCATCAGCATACTTACCGAGGTTATTCAACCAATGATAAAATCTGGTGTAGATAAACCCCAGGATTGCAGAAACCAGGAAGTAAAGTGGATGTTGGCCATTTGTTAGAAGCTTTCAACTCTCTCTGCATTGGATATGGACCGCGTACACCACCTTCCACATGCTCTGCTTCAGGAAAAAGATACTTATTGTGTGCCAGAAGGAAATCAATAAACTCCAAACGCTCTGCATCAGATTTAAAGCAGTGGAGATCATCAAGCTCTCCTATGTTGTCCCTTGCTGATTGAATAAAATGGGATTTAACCTTATCGACTTGTGCTCGAACCTAGTAACAGTTTCAGCGTCTAATATCCAATGTGGGCTGTTGCTTCAACATATCTCTTTTAAGATCTCCTTTGTGCATACCTCAAATGCTATGGACCAAATATTGTTTTACTGTATAGTGGTGTTCCATTACTTCTCTATTATATGCCAGTGTGGGGCTTCAGCTAATACTTTTGCAATGCATCACATTGCATAACATACCATCTCCAAGTCGCTTGCATTCATAAACGGCTGTCTGTTCCACATGTAGAGCGCCAGGAGTCTGCCCGTTGCAGATACAAGATGCATCATGTCTGAGTGACCAAATCGATGGATGCTGTGTCTGCTGGAGACCACTGATCGAGGTGTTGACACCGCCTGCGGTGGCAATTGCCACTGACCCTGTCTCTGATTCGTTTCTGTAGCTTGCGTTCGCAGTGGATTTGTAATGATCGCATGGGCTTCTGGATTAGAGATGGGGGTAGGCAGGTTTTCAAGACTGCTGAGAGGAGTGGGAGTACTAGCAATGCTGGACACGGGGCTGGATACATTGCAACGCGTTGAGTCTGTCTGTGAGGTTCCTCCGGATGCTGATGTGCTATGACTACTTGTATCGGGCATGGTAGTTGGGGTATTTATTAACTGTCATTGTGTAGCGGACGGGGTGGAAGTCACACGTTGAGTGATATCTGCAACGCGAAAATTGTTCAGGGAAGATGAGCGGGTGGAGTTCCGATCTTGGATTGTAGAGCCTACAGAACTCTCTGCTTGAGAGGAATCCCTCTCGCCAGCCGGTGCGGAAATACGTCTCTTAGTAGGAGGAAGCTGAGAATTTCCCGAAGGCCTATATTTTTGTTGTTTCTGACGATTAGCAAGACTTCGAACAATTGGTACGACCGGAGTCGTGTCAGGGTGAGGGCTTTGGGAATACATAGTCCAATATAGATGTTTAATGTTAAGAATGTAGGAATACTTTCCTCTGCATGTATATGCAATGGCAGGCGAGATAGACTCCTATTTTAGCGACCAGGGAGGGATTCGAAAAAAAAAGAGAGATGCAGTGTAGATTGCGCTAGACTCTAGATCACTATCACCTGTGAAGATACTCGGAGACGAGATCCATTGCAAAGTGTTCAATTATGGAGTTAACTGCCATCAGATTAAACTCAGATTAAACTCAGCATTGATATTCACCGTTACAGCAACATCTGAAGGTCTATTTGTTCCGCTTGAAGGGTGTTGATACCTTCTTGGTGCAATTATCATAGTATTGCAATCGTTCTTGGCACAATACGTCTAACCATCGATTGTGTATATCTTCAAGTTCCCGGTGGAAATCCCAATTTGATAGAGCTAAAAGCATCGCAAAGCGAACAAGGAGATATTTTCTATCATATGATATCAGTTCCGTGTGCTTTTTACACCGCTAGGCATGTTGTAACCGTGTTGGATGGTTGCACAGTGGACACAACCTGAGGACTACTTAGTATATCGTCCTTGATGATACTCCGGGATGAGATCCCTTGACAAGCGTTCAATTATAGGTTTAACTGCCATCAGATTAAACTCAGATTAAACTCAGCATCAATATTCACTGTTAAAGCAACATCTGATGGTCTATTTGCACCGCTTGAAGGGAGTTGATGCCTTCTTGGCACGATTATCATAGTATTGCACTCGTTCTTGGCACAATACGTTGAAACATCGATTGTGTATATCTTCAGCTTCCTGGTGGAAATGCCCATTTGGCAGAGCTAAAAGCATCGCAAAGCGAACAATGACGTATTCTGTATCATATGATATCAGTTGTGGTGCTTTTTTCACCGCTAGGCATATTGTTAGCCATGTTGGATGGTTACACAGTTGGCACAACCTGACAACTACTCAGTTTACTGCGAGATGCTTGAGGTCTGAGTGGTAAAGGTGGTATAAGATGCAAAAGCAATACGCGGTGTTGTAAACTTTCCTCTCTACAAGTTCTGAATCTCGTCTAGAGATTTCTAGTTCATGAGGTATCTGGTGGTTGTTCAAGATAATAGCTGGGCAGTTTGGGGTTCCTTAACCAACAAAACGCAGGATATGAATCAAAATTATCATATTTCACAAGTTGAACAATAAAATCGCAGGAACTCGAATATATATATCCCTTCTTCCCACCTACACATCCTTTCTCTTTTCCTCCCGTATTAAACACACCGCCAATATCCTGAACTATCTCGACATTACATGACTTGCACAAAACAATGCCTCTCGTTCCAAAACACACTTGATAACATACACAAATTGTACGTTCCCTGTGGGATTCCTTTCGCTACATGAGCATGTATCATAATGCTAACGCCTTGGATGTAGATTCATTTTCAATCTCACCAAAAGGCAGCGGAAAAGGTAAGGGGAAGGTGTCTGCGGGGGCCAAGATGCCCATGTCGGTTATAAATGAATGTCTGCTGTTGGATAAGGACCGGATCAAGAGATTCATCTCCGAACATATCAGGGGACTAATTCGGATATACAATGTTTGGGGCATCAAGGATGAGAGGCATGGGACCTCTTCTCTGACATAATCTTCCTTGATCTAGTAACCACTGGATACTTTGCCCAATTCCTGCAAATATGGCTGCACCGCAGGAGCAGGCATTCGACTTTTCGGCAGTGGTGGGCTGCCTTCCGCTCATATCGGGCAAATGTTTGACAAAACCCGTGACCAAATAAACAATTGGAGGTGGGACAACCCCGGTGCCTTTGGAGATCAAGTCGATTGCTCCAATCCACAGACAACCAGTCTGGGGAAGGTTAAACGCACAGACCAGCGTTTTGCTTGGTAGAGTAGCGATTATCTCAGGGCAAAGATTGAGCCGCCAAACTGCCGGCAGTATAAGCCAGGCGACTTCCTGACCGTTAGGCTACTCAATTGGGATGAGATATTCCAAGAGGATGATGATGATGAGAACTGGGTGAATCCGGAAGTGCTGAGCGGCGGTGAGAAAGGGACGAGGAAAGGAAAGGGGACAGAGGAAGAGCAGGTGAAGGTGAAGGCAACGGAGGAAGGGGAGGGGAAGGGGAAGGTGAAGGGGAAGGCAACGGAGGAAGGGGAGGGAAAGGGAAATGGAAATGGGAAAGGGAAAGGTATTGTTAAACAAACCCCAGGGGGAGAAAGCTCGCAGAACGGTAGAACGGCTACAGGGAGCAAGGGGAATGGGCAGCCTAAGAGATCCATCAGAGATGATATGTCTCATGCCATTGCTTTACAGTTGCAGAAGGAAATGTATGAAGTAGACTCAGACACGGAGGGATAACTAGAGTGGGTATATTTAGAGATGGAAGCATCGCCCGCCATGTCAATTTCCTCAGATGATGATACCGACTCTACACTCAGCAAATGTGACTCAGGTTTTAATGTGGATATGGGTATGGAGGATGATGTGGACCCACCATACTGCGTAGATTTGGACGGCGATGTGGATATGGAAAGAAACGGTGACGATGATGAGGAGAAAGATGACAAGGAGGAAGATAAGGAGGAGGAGAATGAGGAGGTGGATGAAGAGGAGGAGGATGAGAATGAAGAGGAGAAGGATGAGGAGGAGGATGAAGAGGAGGATGATGGCAAAGAACCTCGGACAATTGGCCAGGGAGAGATGGTAAAACATCAGCTGCCAATATAGATACTATGGTAGACGATCAGCCAATCGTGCTACCTGAGCAAGACCAGGAGATGCGCCAGACTACCCCATGGCAACAACCTCCGGCAGCTGCCCCATGACCACAAACCCCGGAGCCTCGCCTACGACCACAAACTCCAGAGACTCATCCCCTCGGTGGGCTGTAGTGTCTGGGGCTGGTGACGCCGCAAATACCTCGCCCGGTGGTGCCAACTCTGTGATAAGCTGAGGCAGCCGGAAACACCTCCAACGTCAAAGTGGATCAGCAGCTGCTCGGCGAATCGGTATGTGGCGACAGTCTCCCCGATGTGCCTCTTTCAGATGTGCCTCTTACTGAGGTGCGTCCGGATGGCTCGGTAGGCGAGGTGTAAACCAGTTCTCGTATTACAGAGTAAGCAATGATTGTTGCATTCGGGTCAGGGTCGGGTTCTTGTCTTGTGAGTTTCCTTTGCTGTAATCTATTCATCTCAGGCACTGATTATGGAATGCGTGGAGGTGTTTTGTTTGCTTAGGATGTTTTGTTTTCCGGCTTGTTTGGGTTAGGGGTTGGATTGTGGGCTTGTTTGTTTCCTTTGTTCTAATCTATTTATCTCAGGCATTGATTATTGCATGCGTCGCGAGGTTTTTGATTTGCTCAGGATTTATTTTCCTTACTGGTTTTGTATTGTTTTTATGTTATTTATAGTATTATGGGACACGGAGAATACAGTGTTTGTTCAACTTCTGGCATGTTAAGAACCTCCTTGTGATGGTGTTGTGGCTCAATAAATCTCTCAAGTTAGCTGAAAGTATCGTGAGCTTACACCTACACCAGACTGCTCAGGTCCAGCACCAACTTTTATCTGTTTCTACACTGTATACTCCATACCTCGCGTATTGTTGACAATGTCAGAGAAAACCCCTTTCCATTGCCCCGAATTTTCATGCTGAAAGAAGTTCACCTCAGACAGCTGGCGACTTAAACATATCAAATTACACCGTCCTGAACACCTTCAAGTTGCATGCCAGAAGAATCTGACTATTCGCAGCGCGCCCAGATGCGTTGAATCCACTGAGCATCATGAATTCAACGCTAACAAAGATTCAGTCCAAGACCTGGACGCATTTTCCTATCTCGAACACCTTGAAAACATTGCAAACCTGGAGTCTCAACCACTGCAACCTGCACCTCCTCTGTCGCGGACAGAAATATACCCTGGCGCCGGCGCTCTGCTGAGCAATTACATTGCTGAGCCATGGGAACGCAAGACAAACCTACAAAACAATCTCTACTATCCATTTGCCACACGTGAAGAGTAGAAATATATCCACTGTAGAATCAAGAAGAAGGGCATGAAGACGTACTATGACAATGTGCTGAAGGAAGAAAACACTGCTCTGCGTTTCCCAAGCTTCAAAATTGGGGATGCTGTCCCGAAGCTCATGGCTAGCATGCCAGATGATCAGGCTCTGGGGGAGTGGGAACTATACACTCTCGAGGATATGAGATGGAATGACAATCACCAATACCCAATCAAATACTGGAGTCAAGACATCATTAAAAGCATGAGATGGTTGATATGGCAGCCAGCCTATGCCGAGCATCTTATTTACGTCTCTCAGCGTTGCTTTAACAGCGATACACCTCCAAAACGCCTCTATACCCAAATACATACGATGGACTGGTGGTGGGAGACACAGGTACGCAGAAATACCTGATGATAAGGATGTGCTAATCGATGTTTGGTCAACGCTCAGAGTGGGGAATACACTGTTTCCCTTCATCTTTATGTTCGACGGAACACATCTCTCGAATTTTGCTGGCGACAAGAAAGAGTGGCCTGTATATATGTCAATTGGCAATCTATATTCGAAGTTCTGCCAGACGAGCTCAACGCACAGCGTCGTAATGGTCAGTCTCCTGCCGATTCCGATCAATAACTGCAATATTCCTCAGAAGCGGCTGGATGAGTAGCGGCTAACAAACCGAGAGGAGCTGAATGAGGTACTCTGGCAGGTATTCTACCCTCTCACCTTTAAACAAAATCCCAGCGCTGAGAGCGGGTATTACAAATTTCTCTGTGCAGATGGCAACTTCAGGCATTGCAAACCGGATTTAGCAGCATGTCTTGCAGATTGCCCTGAGTATAGTGTCCTATATCATCTCGAGCGGCATGTTTGTTTTTGGTGCAAGTGTCCAAAGAACAAACTTGGAGATTATGTCCCTCCTGACAAGTAACACCCCCGGCGGGATCACAATCTATATAGAACGCTCAGTGATGGCAACACCAAGGCAGCCGATGCCGAACGGTCAGCGCACCATGTTCACCGAGGTTTCAATATGTTTTGACATATTTCCTGTATCGTGAGCGACCTCCCGAAGCCCAACCTCCTCCATACAATGCAGATCGGCATGCATGACCACCTCCAGAGGTGAATGTTCCACTGCCTGAAGACGAACAAATGGCTCGACAAGTACAATACAATCTGGTTATCCGTGCCTGCTTATGACAACCTCACACCAAACAATGAGTTATATGAGGAAGTTTCTCAAAGGAATGGGAAGGAGATGAAGGTAATAAGTCGGTACCTGCTTGGAGTGGTAACTCAGACTCTACGAGACAGAAGCCCCGCTCACCGTCTCATATTCAATCGCGCAATTGAGTGCACACGAACATTGTTACAATTCTATATGTATGCTCGATATAAATCTCATGATGATGCAATATTGAGCTATGTGGAGGACGCCTTGCATCATCTTCACACCTTCAAAGATATTTCTTTCTCAGATGCGCCGGCAAAAGTGGGAAGGCCAAAGCCAATACCCTGACAACGTAACTCGTGAAGAAGCGAAAGGTAGATGAGGAAACAAATGCTGAAACTTGGATGCCGTCCAAGAAGTGGCGCGAAATGAATGCCTGGCGGGATTATGTCAGCCATGAGATAGATGTTTCCATGGAATTAGATGCCGACTTCAACTTTCCGAAGATTCACTTGATGTCTCAAAGGGTCAAACAGATTATTCGATATGGAGCCTTGCAAGAGTATTCTGCCAAGAGACATGAACAAGCATATTAAACGAACTCAAGTCCGGTTGAAACACCTCCAATCACAATCTCAACTACCTGCTGCAAGTAATCACCTTTCAGCATCGCATTCTCTGCTTCAAAATCAGAGAGCTCAACCTCCAAGTCCTCGCTCTGCGTCGGGAAAACCGCACTGCCACATGCAAAGTCCTCTCTTTCGGTACTGATCTGGCTGCCCCCGTGAGCTCCCAGTCATATTCGAAGCCGCAATTCATGGGACCCCAAAACCGCCGTGATGGAAAGCATCCTGACGCTATGATTAAAGACTTCAGAGCATTACTCAACAATACACAAGATGCAATGCACCACATGGAAATATACAACGGTACGTGGGAGTTCCTCAAGTATAAGAGTCGTAACATGACGTATATATTGGATGAAAAACTGCACGCAATAGAGCTCTGTATTTACCATGGTATTAAGGTTCAGTTTGAGGATTTAGAAGGTGAACACATATCTCAGATGTGTCGATACACAGGAAGTCAGAGTCTGTGCGGAGGGAACCGATGGAACGACTAGATATGGGCAAATCAACATCCGGGAAGGTGTTATGGCACGCTGAATGGTCGTCTTCCATGGCAACTGCAATGACTATGCAAAATCAAGCTCCTAAACGAGGACAGAGCTTTTGTTGAGTACTGGTTAGCACTGGTGCTTACCACAATACCAGAATAATCGTGTAACTTGGATCTCGTCTCGAAATTTATACAAGTAAGAAAAGGACCGGCAGCCATTGCTTTGCAAGATTTCAGCGTGGGAAACATCATCAGCTGCACCCACATAATTCCAGAGACACCTACTAGTAGTAAGACAGGAGACGGACGAAACGAGCGATTGATTGTCAATAGCTATATAGATCTGGCAACTTGGAATGATGTGTATAATTTGTAAAGAGAGAATTACATTTTGGACACAGGTAGAAGGAACGTGAGGAGAGGTTTTCACTGCATCATCCATCATATTGCAATCCCAATGCAGACGCGTATCCAAAGAGCCACTTCCGACGTATGGTCATAATTGGCCACAATGGCAGAGTATTTGTTTAAAATAGGCGACTGACAAAGCGAGAAGAAACGGTGAAACTACGATCAGAGGGTGATATGCAATGCGACACCTGGTATTGATGCCGGGTACGGAGTAAGCCGCCTCCGGGGTGTCTCTGATGGCTCTGATGCAGTGCATCCACTCTGACAGAGCCATTCTGCCCAGACGGAAAATTCTTTTGCTGATGATGGAGATGGATATTATCTCCCTTGGAATTCTAGACAGCGGAACTGTTCTGCGGCGAGACAGTTATGGCGATTGCTCATCATCGTCATCGTCATCGTCATCGTCATCGTCATCGTCATCGTCAATGTCGGGAGTTGCTCGCAACTAAGTTATTGTCAGAGTCCATGTCAGAGCCAATGTCAGAATTCAATGTCAGTACCCGATGCGAAGATGTATATTACCTCCCTTGGGACTGCGAAATCTTGAGCCATTCTCCATTGCCATCCATTATCACAATCATTACCATAATCGCCACCTTCCAGTCTTTGCTGGATCCAGCCACTAGAGTGTAGATCATTGCACCTTCTTGTGTCGCACTGGGATGGATCGAGATCACCACGCTTCCTGCCACTGGATTTCAGATTACTCCACCCGCTGCTGGAGTTTTTGAAGTACTTGGTACTTTTCAAGTATGCCATCCTGTTTGTTGTAAGTATCAGGCTTGTCGGATTATGATGGGGGTAAAAGTATTGGCTTTTAATATACCCAGAGACCACGGCTTATCACTATTTATATAGTATTTCCGTCTTTCTCAATATGTTCAGACCTCCTTACCTTGAAACCAATATTAGAGAGATGGAAATTGCCAGAGTTGTAGTTAGTCCATATGTGGAGTGGTAAGGACCCGGTGTCAGAGTTGAGGTCATGCCCTATATGTTGATATCAGTTAGACTGCCGTGTCAGAGTTGAAGTTAGACCGTATGTCATGATGTTGGGTCCATTTGTCAGAGTTGTAGTTATGCCGTATATGTACCCATATCAGAGTCGGCAGTCAGAGTTGATATCAGTTAGACTGCCGTATCAGAGTTGAAGTTAGACTCTATGTCATGACGTTGCAACCGCTTGTCAGAGTTGACGTTATGCCGTAGATGTAGATATCAGTTAGACTGCCATGTCAGAGTTGAAGTTAGATCGCATGTTGTGACGTTGGGACCCCTTGTCAAGTAGAAGTTGGAATATACGTGAGTTGCTTGTCAGAGAAAAAGTTATAAGGGATTCACCACTCATTCACTGCTCTTTCTATTTCTCAGACTTGAATGTTGGGCAATACCACCAGACACCTATCTTGCAACCACTTAGGGATCACTTTATGTGGATCCCAACATACCAGTATCGCTTGATATGGTTCAGCGGGGTATCCAGAATCATGAGAGTTAAAGGGGAAGAGGCAATCCTGAATCTTATACTCACGCAAATCGAGCCAAATCTCTTCATCGATACTCCATGGGCAACAACCGCTCTCCTGAACAGAAGGTGAACAAAAGGAAGGACATATAACTTGAATGTTGCATTGTATGTAGAATATCATCATGAATCTGCACATAGTTACAGGTTGCAAGGCTTTGTGGTGCTTGGGGATGTATCTCAGCTTCATAAACGTACTTAGGTATGTACTGTATGAAAACTTACCCAGCATATATCTCAAGCCACCAATCAACCTGAGTGCGGCCCAGTGCCCTTAATTTAACAACTCTGCCCGCAGCTTTGATAGTAGCCTACAATCCCTACCAGGGCTCAATACAATTGAGAACTATAGGCAACTCGGATAGGTGGCTCTGACAAGTGCGTCTGACAGTTCAAAATGCTCATTTTCTACTCCGACACTAGTTTCAGTTTTACACAATACAAACCCAAGACAATAAGTCTACCATCAAATGAAATACTGTTTAAAACAGCGCTAGAAAATACGGTACAGTGTCAGAGTCGTCACGGCAGTATCAGTGTTAGAGTCATCATGGCAGTGTCAGAGTCGCCATGGTAGTGTCAGAGTCAGAGTCGTCATGGTCGCCAAAGCAGTATCAGAGTTGTAATCACGGTGTCGAGTCATCAATGCAGTATCAGAGTCATCAACGCAGGGTTAGAGTTGTCACAGTAGTGCCAGAGTCGTCAACCCAGTGTTAGAGTCGTCACGGCAGTGTCAGAGTCTTCAAGGCAGTATCAGAATATGAATTGCCTTATATTTGCTGATATCTGAATATAAAATGAACAAAACACAAACATAAACTACCAACCTGATCTGAAAGCCTAAGAAACCCAATCCCAAAAACCCTTACAGTAGATACCAGATAATTGGAAAATAAGTGAGATGTATGGGAATCAGTCATTCAAAAGTCCAGCCTTCTATGGGCCAATAACACCCAAGAAACCAAACACAATAACCCGAAGAATACCCCACCCCAAAAAACCCAAAAGGAATCTAAAAGAAGCCCAAAAGAATGTAAAGAAATCCAGTCTCATCCCAAGGAAATATTAACTCCCATCCACATCAATATCCATCACATCATCATCAAGATCAGATTGATCAATGATACCTGATTTCAACGTCTCAGGAGAGATTTTACCGATCAGGGTATCATAGACCTCATCTACATCCACGTCTGTACTGGCTTTGGAGATCACTCCAACTACATAAAGTACCGGTTGCTATTTCAATCTCATTGCCGCTTCGATCAATCGGTCAATCGTGGCCATGTTGACCAAGTAGTGTATGTACTGGATATATTCTTGGCTAATCCGACGAACGCGTGGCCACATCTGATGCTCCATGGCATAATTGACTCCCTGCTTCAGCATGATTGAGTTCCAGCAATTATAGTGAAGATTAAGATCCTCATTGCTTGTCATGTACAACAACACTAGAACCTGGCCTTCTTCCTTTTGAATGAACCTCTCTTTAATTCTGGCGCGGACATCGGTGCCAATGGCAGTATGGATAGCGAAGCAGTTATAGTCTAAGATACGGCAGTACTATGTAAAGTCAGTAACAGAAGTCAGGATGTCAGAGTTCATGTCAGACTTGATGTCACACTTGATGTCAGACTTGATGTCAGACTTGATATCAAAGTAGGAGAAGTGTCGTCAAAAGGGGAGTACTGACCTGTTTGACAAACTACTGTGTAATAGGCCAATACACCCACAGTATCACCTTCAAACGATTGTTCTGATTGTTCTTGCTCAAAGGCATGTTCTTGCAGAGCCAATTCGACCAGCTCAATTTTGGAGCCCCATACCTCATTGCAGCCTCAAAGTGAGCATGACTCATATTCGTAACCTGATTGGTGGAAGGTATCCAATCGGTCTGCCCTGGGAAAGTGGCAGCGAACATCTTAATAATTTCAGCCACCTTGATTATATTGGGCCTTCTATTGTCGGACCTATTGCTCTCCTACAACATTTGGGCTTGGCTGATCTCTGGACACATTGTTGCGGAACCAAGAACTGGGGCAAGTGCAATGATTCGAATGAATCACCGATGAGATTGGAATCTCTTTATCAGTTTCTTCCAATCATTCGCCACCGGCAGTTGTCCATCATCGTCTGCTGTTATGCCGGTGATGCTATTCTTCAACTGCTTGTAATTGCAGTCTACTAATTTCCTGTAAAAATCACATCCACCTGATGCTTCAGTGTAGGTGACCAGGTAGTATTCCATTACCATTCAAGGGATATTAATGATCAGCTGCAGATTATCGAGCGGAATTCTACTGACTATAGTCTGTCGGAGCATCAATGTCCTGAATATGGTGAAAGAACTTTCACCTACCGCTTGCTCAAAGCGTTACCGCTTTGCCTCAGATTCCTGAGTTTGACTAGATTGCCTTTGCAATGATCTGATTGATTCGATTAGATGGAGCAAATACCAGTCCCATGCCTTAGTGATGCAGTAGATAAGAGATCTATACCGAGGGCGTTGTTGGTATGGGTTAGCTATTTTCGTGAATTCGACATCAGATGCTGTGCCAAATACGGGGTTAATTTCATTTGGCTGCCAGTCGTCCGCTTTTTGTTGCATTGCTGCATGGTCAAAAGTATCAGGAGGTAAATTTTCTTCCAACCATAAATCCCACTGTAGAAAAGTTAAAACCCAACGTAAGTCCTCAATCCCATTTACCAGTTGCGTCGCAGTCAACTTCCATTTAAACTGTGGCTCAAGGTGGAATAATACTGCAGCCTGGAAAGGAACATTACTTGCAGCTGGGGTATTGACTAGGGTTCCATCAAGCCTTCTTGTTTTGCCAACCGACCTGCTGCAAACTCTGTATCTAAGAGCCTTGTCAATAATTACCCACCGAAACCAATCATGGCCCAAAATACTGCTCAGGTCATATCCCATGACACCCTGCCGCTGGTAGTAGGTTTCGATAGTAGTAATCACAATATATCACCATGGGTGACCGCTTCTTATAGCTTTACGATGATCATTTGCTCCCCAAAATGTAGATCCATAATGGAGATGTGGTTTGAACTCGGTATATTGTTTTATTGCATTTTTCCATTCCAGTACTATTGGTTTTGGGCTATTTCTAGATTAGTTTCAGTTGCAAAAATGAGAAGATATATTTCGATATCCGGCTTACGATAATATCAATGTTGGAAGGTGAACCTCTCAACAAGGCTTTGGTGGTACCTTTTCGACATTCTGTCCCTTTTCTTCCCACACTTTAATATCATCTATCTTACTCTGCTACTGCTCAAGTCCAGGAGGCAGTTGTTTCAGTAATTGCTCAGACTTATTGACTTGGTAACAAATGAATGCCAAGGCTGTCAGAGTCTGGTAACTGTCAATATTGCGTTGTTGTCAGAGTGTAAAAGGATTACCTTGC
Source organism: Wilcoxina mikolae CBS 423.85 (assembly GCA_014904905.1). NCBI lineage: Eukaryota > Fungi > Ascomycota > Pezizomycetes > Pezizales > Pyronemataceae > Wilcoxina > Wilcoxina mikolae. The sequence goes on from MU122105.1 coordinate 177,081, forward strand.
TGGTACCGCAATCATCAGCCAATAGTCCACCCTGCTCTAGGCCGCTTTCCTTGTCTGCCATCCAATTAACAGCAACAATTTGGTGTGGGTGGAGCTGGGTTGTTGTTCTTAGTGACAAGAATGTCCTGTTTTCCATGGTTATTCCTAACGCTTTACATGACTCTTACATATTCTCTCTCTGAAAATCCTCGTTGTGCATTAAATCAGCCAGCCGACAAATATAATTAGCTGTATTCTAAGTTGACAGTACCTCATCGGTGCTACAACAGCTCTGACAGAGACTCTGATATCGGTGCTGCAACGGCTCTGACCGAGAGACTCTGATAGCGGCTCTGACAGCAGCTCTGACAAAGACTCTAACATCAGTGCAGAAGCGACTCTGACAGAAACTTTGACATTGGTGCAGATGGCAACTCACCAGTCTTTATAGATGTTGTTCATCATATCATCTTTCAGTGCTTAGCTCTCAACGTTATTTTCACTGACTCCTTCATGTTATATTACGGCCATGTTGTCGAAGTCTGCATCATTTTGATGTATATTCTCTACGTCTTCCATCTTGAAATCGAGGTCTACTGATTCAACAGGCGAAATATCTGGGGTTGAAGGAGTAACAATGTTATTTATCGGCAAGAGCTCTGGTTCATCATTATCCACTGGGACACCTACGGTGCTAGGTCTTCAACCTCTTCATCGTCATCGCGGTTGATGACCTTGCGGGCTATGGGAATAATCGATTGGAGAGGATCCTCAAAGTCCTTATCAGGGTCAGCCTTAACTGCGACGAGTGTTTCTCGAAAGTTGGGGTTGATCGTTATCTTTATATAAATGACATCTATGACAGAGATATCCATAGGTATTGTCCATGGTGTAGTGTAGAACGCTATAAAAAGGCGACCACCAATCTCCATAATTATACATACCGAATGTCAAGTATCTGCGGTTAGTAGCCAATATTTCCATTGGTACTGAGAGATTATGTCTCCATCCTCCAGCCATAAATAGTGGGTGGACGCTATGCATTGGTCAAAGACCCTTGTATATTCTGCAAGGTGGAATTATTCATTTATAAATTGAGCGAGTTCTTTGTACAAGATATGTGCCCCTGGTTCATGCATGAAGTTCTTAATTGCAACAGGCACTGGATCATGATCAACAGGGAGATCTGATTCGTGCCACTGGATAAGAAGATCAATTGCAGCCGCTTGCGATACCCGTTGAGTCCTTGAGGTTTCTGGGATAGAGAGCGCTGACGAACTTGATGCATAATGTTTTACCGAAGACCTCTTGGAATCTGTGCCAATCGACAGATGTGAATAATCACGTGTAGAGGGGATTGGTTGTAGTTGTGCATGCCAACATCTGGGTGGCATGGGTGATCTGGATGGCAAGGGCACCCCCGAAGAGATAGGTGTTGGTGTTGATGAGAACCCTCCTGTGCGGGTAGTTGCTTTTCTCCGAACTGCTGATTCCCTCTGAGGCCGTGACCCGGAAGGGCCTGGCGAGCTGAAACCCACTTGGGCATTGGTGGTACCATTTACCGGTATACTCGGGCCTTACTTCGGCGATGGCTCTAGCGGTGGGGCTGGCTTTGATTTGATAGCCCAGGATTGGCTGGGCTCAGTGCTACTAGCTTGGCGGGTAGCTTAGGTTTAGTCGGGATGTTGCCAGTATTCATGGCATTCCGAGTCTCTTGCCTTAACAGGCATTATACTATATGATCCATGACTCCGAGGTCGTCATCAATGAGCGCAGTCTGGGATGTAATTCCCAGAGTATCTTGGGCCTCCTTTACGAGCGAAATGATGCTGTCAACAAAGTCCTAATGTCAGAGTCAGAGTCAGAGTCAGAGTCGGCCCGCTATGAGGAGTAGAAGATTTACTAACCTGGTCATATGTCTTTACCTCGCCTGGCTTCAGAGCTGGATAAAGTTTTAGCAGGCTGTGGGTAGAAATAACTTTGCGATTGTGTCGAGACATCCACTGTTTAACTTCGTCCAGGTGTCACTTGAACGATTGCAGCACAAATACATTATCGATATCCTGGGTTCACTTGTTGAGCACACTGGCAATGTTCTCTTTTGTCCAATTACTAGTCGATGGCCATGTACGGGGTTGTCACTTTGGCGGCATAGTGACGTTTAAGATGTGAGAGCTGGAAAAGGGATTGATGATAGAGTTGTGGGAGATATGAGTATGAGATTACTAGAAGATGAAATGAGCGATATACACTGCTAGAAGGGGAGCGTTAGACGTACTTTTCTATTCCTTGCACACCAGATTCTGCCTTTCGCTACAAAAACCAAACTAACACCCTCGATGCAAGCCCAACCAAGTTGGGGAGCTGGAAGCGTATAGTTAGTTTTGAGATGGCATATATGAAGAAGATTCTGTAAATCTAGTTTGTAGAGAGGGGTTGATTGAAAATGCAAAATTGAAGGTTATATTGGGACAGAGTGTGTAGGTGCAATTATACATTACGTGCCAACACGTGATTCACTCCCTTTTTGGGGTTAAGGGAATAATCTGATTCTAACACGTTCACCATCAAAGTTCACTTATGCAATCCTTCATTTGCACATCTTGCGGGTGCCACTTCTCCCAACAAAGTGGTCTGACCCGCCATCGTCGTATAATACATGGTCGCCACACAAATTACCTTGAGTCCTAGGAGTCCGATGCTGGGTTCCAATCTTGGGACCCAAGGCTCGATACAGATACAGATGCAGATGATATTTTCATTTTTGACGACAACATACAATGTACAGAAGTTTTCCCAAATGCTGGAGCCCCTGTCGACGATATAGTACATGTACCATCATTTGCACTGGATAACTGGGACCCACTTGCACCATTTATGATACGCGAACAATGGCAACTGTGTCGTTCCATTGTGGACACCAACATGCGGAAGAAGAAACCAAATAACCTCCTTAAATGATGGCTTATTGTTCCTGACGCCAATGCCAAGCATGCAGATCAATAATATCAACTCATTGCAGACAAGAACCACATGGACGGGCTTGGATGCAGATGGGAGGAGGATTCACTCAATGTTGAAGGAAAAGCCACTTTATTCTGGTACTGGAATCCTACTGTGGCAGTACAATATATTCTTGGCAACCGACCATTAAAAGAGCATCTCTCTTATGCCCCAGTACAGCAAATTGATGCAAGTGGTGAATGTATATATGCCGATATGTGGACTGCAGACTGGTGGTGGAAAATACAAGCAAGTTTTACTTTGTTAGAAAGTTCTTTTTAGTCAGAGTGTGGGTCAGAGTATCGCAGTGTCAGAGTGTCGCAGTGTCAGAGTGTGCTGTCAGAGTGTGGCGGTGTCAAGGTGTCAAAGGGTAGCGGTTTCAGATTGCAATGTCAAAGTGTCACGGTGTCAGAGTGTCGTGGTGTCAGAGTGTTGTCAGAGTATCAGAGTGTCAGAGTATCGCGGTGTGCAGAGTGTCACGGTATCAGAGTGTCGCGGTTTCAGAGTGTTGTCAGAGTGTCAGAGTGGCAGAGTGTCGCAGTGTACAGACTCTCGCAGTATCAGAGTATCGCAGTGTCAGAGTGTCGCAGTGTCAGAGTGTGACGGTGTCAGAGTGTGGTGGTAGCAGAGTGTTGCGGTATCAGAGTGTGGCGGTGTCAGAGTGTTGTCAGAGTGTCCAAGTATCAGAGTGTCGCGGTGTGCAGAGTGTCGCGGTGTCAGAGTGTTGCGGTATCAGAGTGTTGCGGTGTCATATGGCTTATACATTTCAGGAATCTTTGCCAGATAGATCGACAGTCGTTCCAGTCATACTGGGTTTTAACAAAATCATGCTCTCAATATTCAGTGGTGACAATTCAGCGTGGCCTGTTTATCTTAGTATCAGCAACCTTCCCAAGGTGAAACAACGATCTGTTAAGTCGAACGGATTGATACTGATTGAACTTTTGCCGAGATGTCCAAACGGCCCAATAATTCACACTATGAAGATTGCATATCAAGAATCTATGGCAGCAATACTTCGTCCTTATGAGGAGCCGGTGAAGAGTGGAATCAAGGTTCTGTGTACGGACAGTCTTAGTTGTCACACATATCTCCGGATTGCATCAAGTCGCAGACTACCCAGAGCAATGTAATATAACTGGGGTCAAGTATGGCTGGTGTCCTCGTTGTGAGATAGATCCTGATGACATGCCCAGCTTTAACTGCAGGCCAAGACAACATAATCCCCAACAATATGAAGATATGTCAGTAGAGGCTGCAAACGATGTAGGGTTGTGGAAGTTTGAAAACTGCCCAAATTTCGCCAATGCCCATGCGGGTTGCAACATATATGCGAGCATGAATGTTAATCGGCTGCATCAGCTCTTGAAGGGTGTTTTTAAATATCACACATTGGAATGGATGGTTGATTTTCTGGAAGATATATATGACGCAGAAAAGACATTGGGGCTGATAGATGAACGATTTTTCGCATTGCCTCGTTTCTCCGATATTTGCCAGTTTGGTGACAAATTGACTGGAGTCAAACAATGGACCGGTAGCAAATACAAAGATATGTTGAAGGTTTGTCTGGCAGCATTGGCCCCTCTTCTCAAAGGACATCCCAATCACCTCAAATTGCTCAAATCGGTCACTGACTTCATACTGATTGTCGGATACCACTCTCACACCGAAACCACACTCCGATATCTTCAGGACGCTCTTCACAGTATTAGCAGGAACATACACCTCTTTTTACCATATCGCCACAATCAGTCTATAAGCAAAATCCCCAAAATCCATTCCCTATTTGATTACGTTGAATGTATCAAGGAGATGGGTTCCCCCGATAACAGTGACACCGAAGTGTCTAAAGCCATTCACGAAAACCTCTTCAAAGATGGTTATCGTACATCGAACAAGGTTGGCTATATTCTGCAGATGTTGCGATGGGAAACACGTCTCTTTCATATCAAGTCGAGAGTCAGCATTTTGCAGTACATGATTGATGCTGTCCCACTCTCAGCCAAGGCAGATACATACAGAAAGTTGCTTATGGGGGACTCTCATTCATACAAGAAACCAATACCAAGCCTTCACTCCTGCATCAATGGAGAGATGAAAAAGCACAACACAATTGCATCTCTGGCATTTCCCAATGACATTATTTTGTCAGAGTTCATTCAATCTCTAACATCATATTTTGCGGCATTCTGAATGGATCCGGATGCCAGCCCAGACCTGCGATCCTCTGGGTTCTGAAAATCGTGGATTCTCCATCAAAAGATTCGCATAGCATATGACGTCACAGTCACTATACAGCAGGACAATAATCCTGATGCTGTCATAGTTCAAAACGCAAGATGTGTAGAGAAATGGTACGGACATGGCAATCGATTCGACCATATCTTGATACAAGAGGATCGAGCACCACGAAATAATAGCTGGATTCGGCAACAAGGATATCACCCTGCCAAGTTACTGTATGCTTTTCATTTCAGCAATCGCATTAATACTGAGAAAGCCAATGCAAACGGGAGAGTGGTATAGTACAGTATGTATCATGACCTTTTATTGGTGGAAGAATTAGAATTTCTGTCGTCTCCTATGCCAAACATCAATCATGGGATGATAATGTGTCGGAATGTTCTACAAAAATCACGACAGATCATAAATGTTTCTTCAGTTGTAATTTTCGTGCATCTTGTGCTGAGTGGTGGTGATAATAACCGATATTGTATCAATCAGTATACAACTTTGGAGACATACAACATGATATACTAGATGCCGTCAGCCCACCGCACCAGCTTGTCAGAGTCTGAACCTTTGTCAGAGTTGTTGTCAGAGTTATTGTCAGAGTTGTTGTCAGAGTTTTTGTCAGAGTTATCAGAGTTGTCAGAGTTGTCAGTTACTGTCGAAGTCGCCGCTGTCCACCATATCTGGGCAGGTATCAGTCGCCGCCAAATATCATGTCACAGTATCATGCCATCAGCTGTGGTTAATTAATCTTGGGAGTCGTTGTAAGAGTTGTTGCATTCTTAAGCTATGTATATTTAGAGAGAAGTAGATTCTGTAACACCGTTGCAATTTTATATTCGATAAATGAGTAATTTCAAGATCTATATGAATTAGAAGGACTTGAACGTGCGTTCAATTCTCATAGTGACAAATCCTGCTCATAGGTTCCCATATTATTCTGCAAATCGAAAAACTGTACATGAATATACGGTAGCACCCCGTAAGCCGCGATAAGCTGGGATAAGCTGGGATAAGCTGGAATAAGCTGGGATAAGCTGCAATAAGCTAGGATAAGCTGGGATAAGTTGCGATAATGTACCCGTGGTGGTGCGGCAATAGCCAAAATGTCCTATAACATACCGGTAACAGAGATAACAAATCCCGATTAAGGTAACACGAGTACTTTTCCTGACGTACCACCTTTTCGTTGTCGCAGCTTATGATAACCTATTATGCCTTGTTGGGCGCTATCATACCTTCGTGTAAGGGTTTTCGATTTTGAAGATAATAACAGAATATACCTAAAGATTATCATTTTATTAAACTAGTTAATACTCAAGCATACAGTTCTTGAGGGTAGCATATGCTTTCAACATCAATTCTCGCAATTTCTTATATTCTCACTTAGATGTACTTTCTCACCAACTTGAAGTACTGGTATGGACATTGATACTTGAAATTGCAGTTTCTATTGTTTGTTGGTTTTCATCTTACTGCAGTTTCTCTTGATATCAATCAACAGTATATATACGGTCCAAAGGATATAAAGGAGACAGGGCGATACTTCATGAGAGATGGCTCTCAAGCACTATTTACAAGTTGCAACTCAGACACACTCTCACAACTCTGACATGATCACAACTCTGACATTATCACTCTCGAAACTCTGACATGCCCACTCTCAAAACTCTGACATGCCGACTCTCAAAACTCTGATATGATCGCTCATAAGTATGCATGGGAAGAGATGGACGAGATAGCTTGGAAACAGATGAACATGATAGCTCTCAAGTGGGCGCAGAGAACAATAAGATAGGTCTCAAGCAGGCTTGGGAAGAGATGGACAAGATGGCTCACAAGCAGGATTGGAGTGATGGAGTTGATAAGAAATAGGGTTGATAAGTTGGAGTTGATGAAAGACGGAATTGATGAGAGATAGAGTGGATGAGAGACAGGATTGATGAGAGATAGAGTTGATAAGTGACGGCGTTGATGAGAGATAGAGTTGACAAAAGATGACTATTAAGAGGGCTTGGGCTTGGATAGAGATCACTCGGAATTTGGATACAGAGAGTAATATTTAGATAGAATGCGAGTCAATTGGTACATGATCTGGCTCGGATAATGTTAACCCACAATTGGAAAGCCAAGTCGAAAGAGGCTGCACCTATGGTGGAGTCGGTTGCTGAAGTCAGCTTCAGAGAGCCAGAGCCTGACAGAACGAGTGTGTAATTGGTGCAAGATTTGACTCTGGAGATATCAACCCATGATCGGTTGACGTGACTTGAACAGACAGGGGAGGGGCTGCATGTATGGTACTCAGTAGCCAAGGTATGTACAGGGAGTCGGTCGCTGAAGCTGACTGCTGAGACCAAGGCCAAAGAGTATACAAGATGGCAGTTTAGAGGAAGACCACATGGTGTAAGATTGTGATCAATTGTTCGAGGATCAGTAACAGCTGGCTCTAGATGTTATCTGACTGTTGACTGACAGTACATAGGAGGGTAACTTAACTGTTGATGGGACAAGGTTGGGAGAGGAAATAGAGATGTGTGAGAAGGAATTGGAGAGAAGCGGAGAACAGAAGCTTGGCCTCATACACGAACACTAGACCTCAATTAGGTATGTTGAGTCCATGATCTCGTACCTTCTAACCCAATATCACTGGTCGAACACAAATTAGTTCTGCTATTTTGGCCATTCCAGCCATGTGTGGCTTACCCTAGTAAAATCAAACAACACCATGAATGCAACTTACCAAATTGAGAACTTGTTTCTCGCAGATGAATCCACAGTTTCTTGCATAAGAATCCATGCCACAAGTTTTTTTTATCCATCTTCTCCCTTTTCTCGTCCATATCCATCTCCATCTCTATCTCCTCTCTCAACCTTGTTCTATCTTCAGTTAAGTTCCCTCCTGAACAATTTTAGTTCACAGTCAAATAATATCTAGAGATAGCTCTCATACATCCTCACTTGATCGATCACTCTCTGACACCATTGGACCCTTCTATCAACAGCTGACTGCAGCGATCGACTCCCTCAACATATACTTGCTACTGAACACCATATGTACAGCCTGTCTAATTATATCAAAGTTTAGTCCTCCACTCCACTGCTCGATTACCGGTTAACATTTACTGAAGCTGACCTCGCACCAATTGCACGCTCATTCTATCAGGTCCTCACTCTCTGAAGCCGACTTTAGCAACCGACTTCACCATAGATGCAGCCTCTCTTCACTCCATTTCCCAATTGTGCATTAACATCACCCAAGCCAGGTTACATACCAATTAACTGGTGTTCTGTCTAGACATGACTCTCTGCACCAAACTTCAGCGACCGACACCACCGAAGATGCAACTTCTCTGTTCCCTTTCCGAGTCAAGTCTTCCACTTGACTTCACTCCTGTGGATTAACATCTCCCAATCCACATAATATACCAATTATCTCACATTCTGTCTGGTCCTTGCGCCCTGCATCTGGCTTCCATGCGATCTCACCTCCAGTCCTCTTACAAGCCGTTTTTCATCAACCACATCTCATCAACCCTGTGTCTCATCAACCCCATCTCTTGAAGTCCCCTTGTATGCGATTTCGTCTATCTCCCCCCAAGTCCACTTGCGAGCCATTTCGTCCTTCTCCCTCCAAGCCCACTTGTGAGCTGTCTCATCCTTCTCTTTCTGTGTCCATCTCTCCAACTCCACTTAAAAGCCATTTCCTTCATATCTCCCCACGTCCAGTTCAGAACAAATATATCAGAGTTGTGAGAACAACCATATCAGTTGTGAAAGCAACCATGTCAGAGTTGTGAGAAGATGCATGTTAGAGTTGTGAGAGTGAGAATCTCAGTTTAGGGAGTGATCATGTCGGTGTTTGTGAGAGCAAGAATATTACAGTTTCGAAAGTGATTATGTCAGAGTTGTGAGAGTGTGTCAGAGTTGCAACTTGTAAATAGTGGCCCATAGTTTAATAATGAATAAGTAGTATATACTATAATTAAATATGAAGCGACCATGAAATTATAGTGATTACAGTCCTGCACTCTGACATGTAACTGTAGGATCTGACATGATCATAACAATTATACCTCTGGACACTGACAAGGGACAGCAAGCTGTGTCAGTATTATGACCATTACACCCGAGACCTTTGGTACGTGAGGTATAACTATTCCAGTCTGTTTGGCTATTGTACCAAGAACTGCATTGTCTATCAGCCATAAGGTTGAAATATTACTGCAGGTTACAGTATGTTACGGGAGTGTTACTGGTGAATTATGTTAAGGGTTTTCCCTTAGCATGTGCACGAGGTACGAAGGATGTCCATGGCAATCTCCGTTTGGCCACCTGACACTATGGTTGATCGATGTCACACCCGCAGCTATCCCATTCTTTGAGTGACGAAGTCCTATGCGACATATGAGCCTATCGAATACCGAGTCCTGGCAAAGAGGAATGATTAACCCGCACGTAGACATAGCACCTTCTCGATCGAACAGCGATAGTCACGACACTTAGCTGGTGAAGGCATCAGTCTCGAACACTTAGGGTGGTATGCTACTGTACGCCTAGGCCCCCGATAGTTAGAGACGTTATGGGTTGCCAATACACTATCACGCCATTGCGGGGAATCTCAGGTCAGCCGTGCATGATAGTTTCGACCAGAACTACTTTACCTTATCAGCAATATGGGACAGCCGCCTAGAGAGGGGTACGCCTCTACACTCTCCGGCAGGCACACGTCAGAGTTCGAGAAGCGGGACTTTACTATGGGGATAACTATACAGTCTAGGGACTCCATATGTTAACTGCGTCCCGGTAGTTAAATCTACCTGTTGAGAATTTGTGTGTGGGTCAACTTCCCGAGTAACAGCAGATGGCAGGTGGTCTGGTCCGACATAAGCTGTAGCCTTGAAATAGGAGTAAAAGCCAGCGAGATGGGAGGTGCGATACGTGGTATAGCAGCAGCTGGTCGCCGACACAAGTCTATGAGGGTAAACATATTCCTGCAACCCACTATCCGATTTAACATTCAGTCGAGAGATCTAACAGGAAGTGATGGTTCGATGAACGCGTCAGCGGTTGTTGCCGAAACCTGTTTTCTGCGTAAGCATACAGACCAGAACAAAAACAAACGGGCTTAGTTGCTATGTTGCAAAACCTGGCAGCATGAGGATAACCTACAGGGATGTCTCGCACTTTAGAAAGTACCGAACGTCAAACGGAAAAGAAGCGCAACCTACTGAAATGGAGTAATCAGCCTAACGATCGGAGGCCATAGCTATCTTAGTACAAAACACTGAAGTCATAGAGAGTATACGAGTAACTTGCTGTATAAAATAACCTCCTTTGCACCCACAAAGTGTTAGGGGTTATCCCTTAGCAGGTGCACGAGGTACGGAGGATATCCATGGCAATCTGCGGTTGGCCACCTGTCACTATGGATGGTCAACATCACACCCGCAGCTATCCTATCCTCTGAGCAACGAAGCTACGCATATCCGATACCGAGCCCGGACAAAGCGGAATGATTAACCCACGCGAGGGCAGTGCACCTTCTCGATCGAACAGCGATAGTCACGACACTTAGCTGGCAGATTCATCAGACCCGAACACTTAGGATGGTATGCTACTATATGCCTATGCCTCTGATAGTTAGGGACGTCATGAGTTGATGAAGCATGATCACGCCATTGCGGGGACTTACAAGTCAGCCGTGCATGATCGTTTCGACCAGAACTACTTTACCTTATCAGCAATATGGGA
>MU122105.1:189038-213330 GCA_014904905.1 Wilcoxina mikolae CBS 423.85
TATCGAATCATCTGAGGACGAGGAAGAGTCTTTTTCTGAACTCTTACACAACGAGGAAGATTTTCAGGACACCTACGATTTCTGAAGAGTAGGCGGCCATACTTACGACGGTGTTTTGGTCATAAGTATCCCCGTAACACAAAGTAAAATATCAAGCTCTAGCAGCAATTCACAGTCAGATCATACCAGCGGACAAGACACTAAAATATTATTGTTGTTCTCTACTTCAAGAATATTTACTCTTACAATATACTTTATGAAATTTCGAGATCTTGATTCTATTGTTCTTTACGCTCACGCACATTATGAACGAGCTATCACTCCATACGACTTCCGTATTGCGAGTATCTTTATTCAAACATACGACATTGAGTACGAATATTTTCATTGGTTCTATACCCGTGAACTCCCCTCTGAATATCACAACCTCCCGGTTGAAGACTACGAGGTTCAGTCTGACTACGACGACTCTGAAGACTATCTTCAAGACACATACGACTTCTAAGAAGTAGGCGGCTATATTTGGTCGATAAGTATCCCCATAACAAATTATCTGAGTTATCCATAATGATCTTGGACGAATTTGTATTTCCTGACATTATGGCAGGTCCTGGAGATTATGATAAGTCAATGGTATATGGTAAGTTACAGGTAACAAGTTACCAATTTGCAGACATAGAATAATGGCTAGCGTATCAAAAGCACTTTACAAGGTGAATATACATGAAGGGTGCTCATCTGGCCTCAGCTATCACGAGCACATATGAGGACAAGTTGGACCATGAGCCAAGTATACCTGGTACCGCCATCATACCATTCCATCAGTCCAGCAGTATATATTGCGAAGAGAATTGGTAATACAGCAGTGCTCTGCTGGACACCTGCTTCCACTGGATGGCTCTGCAGGACATTACCTTTTATTACCATCTGCATTGTTTATTGCAAGAAAAAGCTTTCAGTGCATCGTATCAGATGTCCATTTATCTGGTTGACCATCATTGCATGAACCAGCCTCCCTCTTGCCACACTTGAGAATGCTGCCTTTAATATCATTCAGAGGACACCCACAATATTGCCTTATTTCCACACTGTATACCCCCTGTCGATCATGATGGCTGCAGTGTAGATGGCTGATGATCTCTTTGTGCTATTAAATTGACCCTCGCTTAGTAGTGCTCTTCTCTCTGCTTCATTGGATAACAGTTCAGCAACTACTATTTCAATCACTTTTCCCCTTCAGCTAAGCTGGGAAATCATGTGGTACAACTTGAGCTTTGTTAAATCATCTTTTTCTGGTTTTCTGATAATGACCCTGACTGCCTGCTTTCACTCTGCTGGGTGCCAACCCATCCAGGAGTCCACCCTGGCTAATCCCATAATTCTCACTCTGCTACACTTTCAGTGGAGGCGGATGGCCACAAATGACAGTTTGTCTGGACCTGGGACCCTCTTGACCGATTGCAGGAGCAGGTCTCATTAGATTGCTTACTCTGTAATCAATTTGTATGGTTGTCCTGAATGGGATAGTTCTTAGTACTGCTCGGTATTGTTCACTGGGAAGGTCTCTCATCGTAGTATCTTTTTGTTTCTGGAAAGACAATTGCTTGCAGTCTGGGCCTCCACGGTCACCCCTATTCAAAGGTGGATGAACTTTGCAGCCCTCCAAACATCGCCACCCCTGAGGTTCTGTAAATGGTCATTCCATATCTGGCTTTTATTCTGCCAAATCAATTTTTGCAGTTCTGCTTTCGCCTGAGCTGCTGTATCTGATCTTCATCCCCTTCTCTATTCTCGCTGAAGTGTACTTCTCTTCTGCTTATTCTCACTGTATTATCATCTCTTAGTTCCAGCAGAAATTCTTATTTTTTTCACCTAAGCGTCTATGACTTTGCTGAGTGTGACCTGAGATCATTCGGCCTTGGATATAACCTGATCCCCTGTGTATTCCTCATCGTCTTGAGGGGCTCTCTTCTTCTCCAGTCCCTTTCAAAACTTTTCTGCCGCCTTCTTATCCTCTTCCGACATTGTAGCTAGGCTCTACCCTATAACCTGTATGTAGTGTTGACAACGAACCGGATCGGTTTGTCATGGATGGAACCAAGGCAGGGTTCGACAAGGATCCGAACCGAGGTTTGGACGAAGTTCCGAGGTTTGTCACAAACCGGTTCGCGAACTATCTATCTTCGAACGATAATCGGTAAGCGAGTTCCTGTCCGATCGGGTTGATATTTAGTGCATCTTGTAGCGGGAGAAGTTAGCTACAAGATGCACTAAACATCGAGCGTATCGGACATGAACTCGCTTACTTATTTTTGTTCGCAGTTGTAGGTCGAAATGGTGGGGTTTGAGGCGAAAGGCTTGGCAAGAATCCGGGTTCGCTCGAACCAAACCGGTTCGTCAATGGTACGGATCCCGGGCAGTTCGTTGCCAATACTACCTGTATGTCACTGCCGTCATCCTGCATTTTGACATCTACTTCCCTGTTGATGCCATAGTAATCTGAGGTTGTGGCATAACTGTCTTCTTCCAATATCGTCCATTTTGTAATTGGTAAATAGGTCAGAGATAAGTCTATCACGAATGCACTCTCGCTGTTGACTCTCACCCAGTACTGTATGGGTGGACCTTCATTCCTGATCACCCTCTCATATGGAGCTATAATCTCCTCCCAGTATATCACATCCCTCTATTCTGTGCATCTTGGATCTGAGCTTTGACTGAGGGAGTGTAAGTCACATGCTAGCCCCGTGCTGCCAACCAGTCAAATGATACTCTGCTAGTAAAACATTCTCACTGGTCTCCCCTTTGTCTGCACATCATTTTGTTGGTAAACATTTATGATCTTCATCATGTTGTATCTACTGCTTTTGATATCAATCACAATCACATCGTTGTTTGCACCCCTGCTCAAGTCTCTCCCTTTATCAGTTGCAATGTTGCTCCGCTTACACACAGCTGTCTAGACTCCCTTTCTTATGCCACATTTGTACACCGGGTGATTGATTCTGACACCTTCTCTTTCATCCGATGGCTCTTGCAATCATATCCCATCTGCTTTCTGTTCAAATCCTATTTCTAGTGTAGCCATAGTCCATACATAAGACCTGGCACATTTGTGCTGAATTACTCTAATCAATGGAATTGATGACTCTCTTTTCGACCTCAACTGCAGTCTTGACAATGATCTTTTCCCTATCTTCCTCCGCCATCTCTTGCTCCCTGAATCATTCTACCTCCTCGATCAGAGGCTCCTCTTCTTGCCCTCTTGTATTCGTCATCTACCAGGTGCCGAGCACCACTGCGTTTGTCCCTGTGACTTCTCACATTGATTGTTCAGTACGTTACCTTGTTATGATTCTGCTGTTTCGGGCTGCTCTAATAGCTTTGGTCATCTATATACACCTTCCACTAAATACAATACAGATCCCTTTATGATTTAGACAATTGTCTTGCATGTAACCACAGAGTGCTCCCGTCTGCGATGTGTATCACAGTACAATGTACTGATGCTTGCTTGTTTAGTGCGTCCCTGAGCAGTATCCGTATCTAGGCAGACTGCCACCACACATGCTGTCGAAATTGTGTTACCCATAGCAGAGCTGATACATGTTGTCAGGGAATGCAATTGTGTATGGTTCAACCTTATACCTTACTCCAGCAGCAGTGACCCCTCTTTTAAATAGTCTCTGAGCTTCCTTTGTCCCCTTCACAATCGTGAACACTATTGATGCTTTTATCTCTCCATTGTTCTGTTCCTCTCTGATTCATTGAGGGGTTTATAGCTATTTCACTTGTGCAGTGACCATCACACTTTCATTCTGCACCTGGATTTCTTGTCTTATCTTCTGTACACCTTTGATGCTTCTACCCATGGAACTTACTAGTGAGACAGCATAGATCTTCAACATCTCCCACAATTCATTTCCGGCCACACCAATGATTACTTTGTGGAGCGACCTTGCTTTGTTGATGACAACATCTTGGTATAGAAGTACTATCTCCGCAGCTGTATTCAGGTGAATGATTGCAGTAATTATACCCTTCGTATTTCTCCGTACTTTAATGATGAAGATGTGGGCCGTAGCGTGCTGCTGGAATAATGCTATGTTCATTGTGGATACGACTTCTTTGTCCAACCTATTTGGTGTGGGTACACTCTCATCTCTTCTTGGGATCAGATACCTATCTGCAAGTTTGAGCCATTTGTTGGGGCTAGGGCTAGAGCTGGCCTGCTCGTAGTCATTTCCTCAGATGTAACCACCCTGACTGTCACAGAATTACGCTTGTTACTCGGTAGGACTGTTTCCCACCGTCTCTTCAATGTTGCTATTGCTGTTAGTATTGGTGCTGCGATTGGGATTGGAGTCCAGGGCAACGTCAAAATTGGAGTCAGCATTATCAGCTGCTACTGTGATTTCAGTTCTAGTTGACCTGCCACTGTTTCATCTCTCGCTCATGTTGTGCTATTATGTCTGCACCTACATGTTTCGAGGCCTCCAGTTTCTTATCGGCCTGACATTTTCTCTGGCCAGGTACTGGTTCCATCATAACATTCATAACCATGTTTGTGATGCCTGTCCCCCACAGTATGTCGTCCTCGTGGTGGGCCCACTTGCCCTCTCTCTCTTCCACGCATGCTCTCATGCCAATTCATTGTATCTCCTTATGCATGGCATCTTCCTCCAGTACTAGTACTACATTATTGATAGTTCAGTGCAGCTATGCCACCTCCTATGTCTGTTTACTCATTCTTCTTTCCAATTCTCTTCTCCCATCTCCCACCACTCTCGATGCCTCCAGAGTCCCAATTCTCAACCTTTTGCTGTTCACATTACCCATCGTAGGCCTGCTCGGGGTAATGTCTTCCATGATGATACATGCCTCTCATGAGGCGCACCTACTGAGACATTTTTCTCTCCTGCTTCTCCCATCTTCATATCCCTATCTTCCTCAGCCGCTAGCTTTTCGATTGTGTCTCCAGCAGGGTTCTCCCCCCTCAGTGTCGCCATTATAGCTGGATCTGCTGTCATCACGTAGTGTCCATCACGTAGTGTCCATCACGTTTGCCCTCTGCTGCTGTATGTGTTCAACCTCCTCTGATCATCCAGAGGTTCTGAGAGTGCCGCTCTGGAGTCAATTCGATCGTAAAAGTCGATTGCCAGTGTCGGCTTGTCGATTACTAATATGATTGTTGACTTATTTCGCCGTTTCTGTTTTCGCCAACACTTTGTTCACAACGTCATTTGTTTCATCGCTTTCTGTATATGTGTGTGGGTGCAGCGATGGCTATTGCACTCGTATGTCTATGTTGTTGTGTGTTTGTGGAGCGAAGACCATCGCTTTCGTATGTGTATGTGTGGCGATGTCCATTGCTATGTATGTGTGCGTGTCGGAGTCCCTCGCTATTTGTTTGGAGAAGTCCATCTCCGTTATTTTTATGGTTTATGGTAGCCACCGCAGTCATTGCGGTGTGTTGTCTGATTCTCCCTTGATTCTAATATAATAAGATACCCCCGAGTGGGCTTGATGTGCGAGCGTAACAGTCGGCGCAGGTGCGGTGGTTAATATAGGCAGGCTTGGAGTTGCGAGTGTGCCTTCTCTCATTCTCATTCTCTCATTCTGATTCTATTTTCTGTCTTTCTTTCCCTTTGTTTCTCTTTCCCTTTCTTGGGACCCGATGACGATGTCGATGATGTGAGTGCCGCTGACATGAGCGCTCTTTCAGGAATGATGATTGACGGTGATGGTGGTGACGATATGGAGCATTTACCGCTCCCAAATGTGGCCATGTATCCGGCCGAGTCTATTTTGTTGATGAAGAGAAGTGAGAATTGTAGGTGTGCAAAGGGCATCGACTTGGTAGCCCTGAATTGTGACAGCCCCGTGATGGGTTGCCGCTGTGTTATTGTATTTCCGAGTTCGATGAGCATGGGAGATCGTAGGTTCCTGAAGATGTTATTGGAGTAGTGGCTGCGGTGAAGGCGTGGCGGTTACACGATCGACTAGTCAAAGAAGTTCGCGATCACCGGCTGGCTTTCTGAACTTTAGTACGCTGCTCTTGAACTCCTTTGTACTGAATACCATTAGCCTTGAAGTGACCAGGGAGTCCGCATTGGTAACATGTTCGTTCATCGTTTCCTTCCTTTCTAGGTTCATCTTTTGTACTTCTAGAGGTGCTGGTTTCGCTCTGAGTCTGGGCGCGCTTCCTCTTTCGGTATTCTTCGGTTGTATGACTATCTAAATGGTAGTGGGTACACCAGTGTTTTGTATGTCGTCCGTCTCCTTGTCCGTCTCCTTTGCAGCATCCACCATGCCCGTGGCGGTGACCGTTGTTTCTACCTCGTGTGTAGAGAGCCGATCCGATAGATGCATAACTGATTTCTTTGGTAGGTGTCGCCGACTTGGCGTCCTCATTCAGAGGGTCTATTTCTGTATGGGTCTCGGTAGACATGGTGATAATTGAGATGACGTTGGTGACGGTGTTAAGTTTCAGTGTGAGGGTTAGGGTTGTGGAGGATCGTGATGTATAACTAGAGTAGTAGAGTAGAACTTAGATGATAGCGACCACCAAGCTCATAACCTGTTAAACTAATAGTTCTCCAGTTGTCCTTATTGTCTATATACGTGGAGAATGTCTTCTTTTATATACTTGTACGTACGGTGCTATGAGATCATGCCGAAGCGTGGACGTCATGACCCCACGATGCCATAAGCACAACCATCAGAAGTGCCCGCATGGCCGCACCGTCATGGCGATGACGTGGGCCTGTTAGTATATAGTAACATGCTCTATGTGCTTCAATTCGGAACCGATTACTCTAGGCCGTCCAAAACCCCTAGAATACACTCTGATCGTGTCCTCATAAGTCGTCCCAAGTTTGGGATGTCAACGGAGGAGACGAAAAGTGGGCTCCTGACCTGCATGCGTGCTGCATGTGTGTTGCATATCTTCTTATCGACGCCATCCGAGTCGCTCAGCTGCCGCCCTCCATGGATAAGACTGTGGTGATGGATATTCGCCGCCTGCATCACGGTCAAACGCAGCGGTGATGTCACAGCTCACTGAGGGCTAGGGATGTGTACGATTGTGAAAGTCTAAGAGCTGAGTAGATTCGAAGGTCGGCTTCATGCGCAAACCACATATATATTGCTCAATCTTTGCTGTCCTGTCGAATCATTCCGCTTCTAACCCTAACCACATGCGCCGCGCAAGACTAAAAACATCTAGGAATACAATAATAAGACTTTTTGCCATTAACTTCGAGTAATAAGAGCAACCGTGAAAAAAGACAACACGCGTTCAACCGACCTCATCCGGAGGGAGTTCTGGGCGCACAACTGGAAATGCCAGCCAAGGTAGCAGGCTCTCATCTCAAGCCAAACACCACGATCAGGAAAACAACATGCACATGAACATATTAACACACCTCGCATCGCCGTCTGGCCGATAAAAGAGTGTGGTACCGAAAAGCTGAAAACCATAGCGAAGACATATGCACATGTAATTCATACCCCCGAGACAACGTTCCGAAGATGCAATGACCTTCATCCTCCCCAACAAAAAAGAACAGACAAACCGGGCAACGGTGGTCATGAGCCTGATCACTCCTTGTCCATCTCGGTATCCCCACCCTGGCCTCCATCTCCGACAAGATGCGCTGCCACAGCCATCTCTTCGATTCCTGGAGGGGTCTTTTCGGGAATGGCCATCTGTTGGAAGTCGCGCTCCGCGAACACCTCATGCCCAGCCTCTGCGACAAGCGCTCGCACCATACGTTCTCTCATGTACGGTCCGGGGGTGCCCCAAGGGACAGGGCGAGTATCGGTACTACCACTTTGTCCATCGTTGTTGTCGTCCTGTGGCAGCTTTGGCTTGAATATCTTTGTTCCGTGCTTCCTCGCGCGTAGCATCGCAATTAGGTATTGAAAATAAAGATATCGAGCGGCAGGGCGTGCCGAGGTCCTGAATGTCAGCTCCTTGCCATGAAGGTCTGCGAACGTGCCATTAATCTCGATAACCCTGATGTCCTTGATGGAATCATCAACCACGTTCAGCACCCAGCGGTCGATGGTCCCGTCCTGGTGCAACCGCGCGTCCTTGGCTGGTAAAATCACAAGCTGATGCTTGTCGAATCTCTTCTCAACGAAATCGGCCAAGAGCAGGCCATTGCGCACGTGGAATAGCTCACCCACACCCTCGTCGCCGAAAATCATCCGCATGACAGTAGTTCCTAGCACGTACGGGTAGATGTGCGCGGCCTTCACACGTTCAGGGTCGAGAAAGCCGCCAACAACAGGGCAAAAGAGGTTGATGCGACCTTCATCATAGCCACCATAAACGTCAATAAGCTCCTTGCGGAACTGGGACTGTAATTTCGAAGATCGAGTCTCCTGGCCCTCCAGAAATTCGAGTAGTAATGTCACGAAATTCCTTGATGGCTGCGGCGTCAGGTCGAAGTTCTGGTTCAGGGCTTTGTGCAAAGCGGTGCGTTCCTCCTGCAGGTTCCCGAGCGATTCTCGTAACGCAGCGATGCCTTTCAGATGTTTGATTTGGCAGATGTCCCAGTCTTGAGCGGTCATCTTGCCCTGACTATATAACAACTTGGACTCTGCAAACTGTTGTACCGCTTCGTCGAGATCAATGCGCACCAACTCGTCGTTGGCGAACCACCACCCATCTGCATCCACGTACTTGTTTAGAGTGCTAGCAGATCTCTTCAGCTTTTTCTTGGCCGCTCGGGACGGAGGGTCAGCCTCATAGTTGTAAGCAACGTAACCAGTGACTGCTCCAAGCGACGTGGAACGATCCGGAACTTGCGGCGGAGTATTGGGGCGAGGAGTGTCGGTGATTTGACTCATTATGGGTAGGTCTTGAAGGGGTATTTCGAACGATGCGAACAGCGATGGATGCAGGGAGACGATGATGGTGGGAGCGAATGGAGAGGCAGGCGGGGAGACAATGGCGGTGCGGCGGGAGTCAGGGGGGTCAAAAGTCTATGTATACGCACGGCCTGGTTCCCAACAAACTCTAATTCGCAGTAAGTTACTGCAGAAATAGCTCTCGTCGCAGGCTGCTGGGACGGGAAGGTTCACGCTAAGGCGAGTGGGTGACTCAACCCGCAAAACCGACAGGACAGGTCATCAGCCATGTTATGCTCCAAGTTCTAGAGCTCGGGACAACTCTGCGATATTATATTATACTATCTCAAGGGATACCTTGTTGAGAGCAATGTAAAGTGCAAACTGATTGTCTATCGAACAAAGTCTAAGGATGTAACAAAGGGAGAAAAAGGTCCACTTATATAGGCAAATGACATGCCAAATACACAGTATTAAGCTGGGCATCAGCACTATCATCGAGTGCTGACTGACATTGTCATGTTTACATAGATTATTCAACACTGAGTTAAGCAACCTGTTCAAGTGATCATCAGTGAACTGTATATCATCTACACACTAGTGGATCCCCTCTTCCTGATGCATGTACTGTATCTACATTGAGTATTATACCATAGGGTTTGATTACCCACCGAGCTGATTCATTCCCACATAGATTATACCTATTGAATCTTAAACTAGTCCTAGAACATTATACCTATTCAAAGCAAGTGGGGGAAAGGAGTCATTGGGACAAAATCAATGAAGTAGAATCTGAGTGTAACGGCGAATGCCCTCGTACATATAGATATGAGTGTACTAGATACGGTTGCACACGTGGATTCGAAAACTAGGTAGGTTCAATAGATAAGGTTATCGAATGCGTGCAAAAGCACTCGCACGAGCTGACAATATAGCGGGCGGTGACCCGGCCATAGGCCGGCTGCCTTAACACTGAAATGCACACAACAACCAAGATCCCAGTGGTTATACATGTAGAAATGGGCCATGATTCCCAGTCATGGTTGAGGATGTGATGCTGTAGTATTATTCTGCTGTGTATATATAACTGATACTGACAAGAGGAAGACAAAATTCTATAACAGCCACCAAGGTCAGTGTCGATTTACCAACAGACCTGCCGCCCACATGCTGACAATATGAATTAGTGAAATACCCCGTTTTACATCTTCGAGCCAGATCAATCTGACATTCTTCGAAACAAAACACAACACATGGTGAAAGACCAATGCGACGCTATTACGTGCTTCAAGTCCGCATACAATTCATTCTTCTAGTCTTCAGGATATCGACGGGTGGGGAGAATATTGTTTCTCTGCCACACCTCCATTTCAGATCACCTTTGGCAGTTCTTGAAAATCAAAGATGACTCTAATGAACGGATTGTCCTGGAGACCGGTGACCTCGACGAATTCCAAAGTGTACTGAACCGTACAACCTCCGAGATGGACAACGACAACGCTCTGGAATACCTCACAGTCTCCGGAAAGCTGGCAGAAAAGTACAACTTCCGGTTTGAAGAAGCCCGAATGAATATTCTACTTCACTTGTGTGCACTTGTAATGGCGGTGCCAGGTGCACTTGGCCTCGTAAGTGCACTTGGCTCGCAGGCGCACTTGGCCTTGCAAGTGCACTTGGCAGCCGAGGCAGGGTAAGCGCCCTTCATATATAGTCACCTCGCGAAGTGCTTTTGGCACGCTAGCGATTATCTTACTACCTTACTTTACAATTGATATCATCTTTATCACTAATCCTCGTTTGCAACCGTATCTATCCTTATACTCTTATACGAGGCCGTACACGGACGTACGTCCTTACAGCACTCTACCAAAAGCCAAAGATTCTCAAAGAGTTGCTTGCGAAGCCCAAATGCTCTGAATACTTGGAAAGTACGAATACATTCAACGAAACACTTCTAGAAATATTGGAAGAGATTATGGAAGTTTTCCATGAAAAGATCAAGCATCTGGGCCAAGAAGGTGGAACGGTTTTCCGGATAGATTCTTGGACTACAAAAGCCAACTCTAGCTAGCCATGGGACATTCAGTTACTACTGGAGATAAGAATTCGGTGGAGGCACTCCACGCAAAGTACGGCTGCGAGTGTGGACAGTTCATTGACAGAGTGTTCTTGCCTAGGATGATGTTTGAACTTAAGAATAAGCATATCACCTTTTGATTTTGGTATATCAGCTAGTTCAAATCTTGTACTAGTAGATGCCACCGAATATGGCAGTGACATGCTATACCAAGACATCTATATCTTCTATCAGAAGATCGCCTGTCCGGACTGTAATTACTACGATGAATACCTGTGCGAAAGAGGGATTTTTGTGTGTAGTGGAAGCGGTGCGTTACTGTCTCAGAGAAAACAAGATCCCTTCCACCGATAATGTGCGCAATTATGTACGCAAGTCTCCATACACCATATATGGTGGCAAATTGGAGTACTCTATCGACTTTGTGATCGGGCTCTCTAAAAGTATAAATTTAGTTCATGGAGGATGGGATGCACAGGAGGACTACTTCTATCAACCACCGGGGGAGCATTCAAGCGATCTGAGGCAGGAATTGGAGCAGTTGCCTATGTGTCCTGTGAATGACGATAACTTCGACCTTGTTCAGCGGAAGATCTTCGTGGCTGGAGAACATGCGAATGGTCTCTATCCCAAGGGAGGTTATAGGTCCTTATTTAGCAGAAAGGTGTTGGTGGGTTCTGAGACTATGGTGGGGAACTGAAACCGCGCGTCCCTTGTTTTCGTTGAGTTCATATCTTGGGTTTTTTCATATGAGGCTTTTGTTTAAATTATGGGAGAAGGATAGGTGAATATTTTGAGACAATCTGATGGGATACGAGGCCTGGGTCCAGAGGGGAACAGGTGCGCTAAGGAGTATACTATGCATATATGTTTTGTTCCAGTGTATGTTGTTTATTCTGGTTTCTTCTATTGTTTTTGGTTATGTGACTGCAATTCGAACTATTAAGGGTGAAGAGACTGTCGGGATCAGTGGGTGACTCAGGCAGTAACTAGGTGACGTGTTGCGATTGATTTCTCTACTTTGTCTTGGGGATTAAATCTGGCCTACAATACCTGGAGGGATGAGTGAAGGCAGAGTTATGAC
The DNA here is from genome assembly GCA_014904905.1 of Wilcoxina mikolae CBS 423.85. NCBI lineage: Eukaryota > Fungi > Ascomycota > Pezizomycetes > Pezizales > Pyronemataceae > Wilcoxina > Wilcoxina mikolae. The sequence goes on from MU122105.1 coordinate 201,059, forward strand.
ATTTCAAGCGAGTCACTAGCCGCAGTGTCCACGGGTTCATAGTCCCAACTTCACACTGCAAAGGTAATTAGCAGAATCAGAATCCTAGGGGTATGTTCGGAAATTTGGCGGAACATCACAGGTAGTTACGTATCTGGTAAAACTAAAGCGAGAGAAAACCTGGACGTTGATAATACCTATCTACACCGACCGTAATTGCTTGTGATGTCGACTCGTTCTTCCTTTTCCCAAATAGCAATCATAAATCAACCCCAGTTCCATCCTCATAACCCAACAACAAAGCTCCCCCCAATCACAATGCTAATCCGACCACGGATCGTATCCAGTATTCGGATGCGGCCACCCCAGATCCTCCGCAATATCCGACCACAGCACCACCTCATCCTCAGAGTATTCCTCCGCTCTCTGCCTCTGCTTCCGTTCCTTCCTCTCCCTCTCCACCTTCTCCCTCTCCGCCTGCTTCTTTTTCTCCAACCTCTCAATTTCCCTCTGCACCTTCAACGCCTCCTCCCTCGCTCTCGCCTCCTCCGCCCATCCCTGCAACTTCCCCGGCTCCCGCGTACAACATAACACCACCTCCCTCGTTGCCATCACATCCTCTAAGCAATCATGTCCCCTCATCCCATTAGTCTGCACATCAACCCCAAGCAGTTCCTCACACAGCCCCTTAAGCCCCCACAGCCTCCCCCCAGAATTCACCGCATTCCTAGCCAAAATCGCCGAATCCACAACATTGGCGTGAATAACCTTCAACACATCCAAATCATTCTGCAACGAGTGCCCAATCAGCACCGTATCCTCATCGACATACTTCCACAACTCCTCCCGCGCCTCCCTCCACCCCGCCAAGGCCTCCCCACACGCGATCGCATCCGCCATTGTCTGTTTCGTCACCCCACTAACCCGGGTGCGCCAGTCGACGACGCGCGAGGTCGGCTGCACGAGTTTGTTGATGATGGTCTCGCCCGTAAGGTAGTCCGCCGCGCACAGCAGCACGACGACCTGGCCCACGTTGCCGACTACGCCGGCCATTTCGCAGTCGAGGGTGACGGCGGGACGTTTCCGCGTGTGGGAGCACGCGGGGGTGGAAGCGTATTCTTGGAACTTTGTGACTAGCCACCTGTCTGGGGGGAGGTAGTCGTGTTCGGGGCGGGAGGTACAGCCGCGGCCCGTCTCGCCGCAGCAAGTGTACGCGCGGTCTTTGTCGATCCTGTACTGCCCACTAGTCAGGGCCCGTCAGGGATGTGTACAGGCTACTCACCGGTTTTCGCTGGCCGGGATGGTAGGTGCACTTGGTTATGGCGCTGGTTTGGATCTTCTTTTGTATGCCTGCGACTGTTAGCTGGTTTTGGACGCGGGGGTTCACGTACCTCCGCAGTGCTTGCATTTCCGGAGCGCTTCGAGGTCGGCGGGGCCATAGGGTTGGAGGAGGTACTGGTGTTTTGTGAGGTCCTCGGGGGTGTGGCAGTGTGCGGTGAGGGCGGCGAGGGCGGCCCGTTGTTGGGAGGCAGGGATTACGGACCAGCGGTTGCCGGGCTGGGTGGGTGGCGGTGTAGGTTTGGCTTGTGCGGCTGCATACTGCTTTGCCGCTTTTTTGTGCACCTTTGAGTTCGCGATGTGGGACTGCAAGCCTGCCTCGCTGCGGAATTCGCGGTCGCAGATGTCGCAGTGGATCGGTTCGAAGGAGGCAGGGTTGTGGAAGAGGGGTCGTGGAGTGCGCCAAGGGGAAGGGTGGCGGAGTGCTAGGTGATTGTGCAGGGCTGATTCGGTTGGGAGTTTGTCGCCGCAGTGGCGGCAGAACCAGGCTGAGATCGAGGACATGTAAGGTTGTGTGGGTTTCATGGCTTCGAAGGCATCTTAAAGGGTGTTGCTGCTGGTGACCGGCGAGTAGATCAGGAAGTTCGGGTATGGGCTTCCGCTCCCTGCAGGTATGACTCCGCTCATCTGCGGTCAGCGCTTGTTGGTTGGTTGTAAACGAATATGTTGCCCGAGTATGCATTGTGCTAATTGATGGAGCACTCGAAAGGGCGTTGCGCATGGCATCAGACGACGATTCGCGGTGGTGATGCGGCTAGGCATGCATGCATGCAGTACGCGGTTAATCGCCGGAAGGTACGAAACCTAATCGCCACGTGTTCCAACGGTGCCGATCAGTCAAACATTCAACATTTCGTGGATGAGCCGCCAAGCGATGCAGGGTTGCGCGTCTGGAGCGTCTTTCTGCCACACCACTTAGCGATCAAAGAATTCAACATTGACATCATCCTTGAATTCCGAAAGGTTTAACTGAAACCGCAAATAACCCTCGCGAACTCAGCTGGGCCTTCGCACCAAAAACGCAAACCATACCAACCACCCTCCCCCATCCCCGCCATTGCTCCCCGTTTAAACAATCCTCGCCTCCGTCTCATACCTTTTATCAAAGATCACGTCCACCTGCAGGCCAACCCACAGCTCCGTCCCATTCCTCATGAAGAACTTCACCTGGCCCTTTGCCGCAATCACATTAACGCCGACTACCACCCCATCATTCGGGCTTCGCCAAGATCTATCCCCACTACGTTTTCCACCACTCCGACCTCGTGTATATCGAAGTTTACGTAGCCTTTGACCTGCCGCGGTTGTTAAACGGAAGCGTGGGCTAGAGACATGGAGAGCCGTTCAACAACGGGACCGAATCCCCAGAAGAATGTTTGACGTCCTGGACCGTTGTCTCAGGGGCTCATGGCGTGTAATATCGTGTACGAGATGAGGCAGTGCGATGGAGTATGTGGATTTCCTAGAGTAGTGTTGTAACGTGGAACTCTGGTGAGAGTGTGGGGTTTGGTGCGATATAGGCGGATATGGGTGTGTAAATATATTGATATCACGATCGCATCGACTTGGCATCATTACCCCGCAGCAGGATCACAGTAGTTGTTCTCTGACTCACGCCTCTTAGACCGGCGAATGGATCGTCTTTAGGAAACCCACATTCGCTCGTTTCGGACGACGTGGCAGCCGCCAGTGGTTTCGGATGCAATCGGAGTCGCATAGGGAAATGCAGACACCACTTAGTGGATTTAACAGGGCTGATATCGGAAAAGAGTGCTGCGGAAATGGCTTGCGGTTTCACTTTCTGAGTATTTCACTTGTTCGATTCCCATTGATGCAGTGTCGCAGCCCTCATTGAGTCGAGCGAAATTAAGATACATCAGAACTCAACAAATGAATCACTGGGATATTGGGAGACACAAATCATTCCATGAGCCCCCGGGTGCATGAATGAGTCCAGGGCTCAGGCTGCTGACATGGAACGTCATCCCAGAATGCATGAATGAGCCAAGAGTCCAAGCCACTATCTGGGATGTGTCTCCTGTAAGCTTCCATGGCAAATGAACAAATGGTCGCTTTTCGGTTGAATGCATTTGAATTCACCTTTACTTCTTGTAATGTTATTGAAGTGCTGGAATGATGTTGGTGTTTCACATAATGTTCCTTGGTGAAAACGATGAGGCCAGAAAATAGTGCCAAGGGACCTGAAAATCGAGTCAAAATCGCCTCTTCCGGCCTTTGTCGGGACTTTCTATACTCTACTCTGTACATCATTGGCTGTGTTTTGGACGTCCTGGCACAACTACAATTACACTGTGCTCAAAGTCATCGTTTCAAACCGTCTCTTTTGTTTTAATCATACTGTATACACTCTAATTAGAGTATGACAGAGCCCATATCCCCTCCGCCTGCGGGCGAGCCGGCTAAATGGCGGAGTTCCCCACCTACTACCCTTCATCCCCGAGGGGCTGGCACTGGGATTCGAACCCATAGCATTGTGGCCGTATACCCAGCCTATATTTTCAGGAGCGATACCACTGCTCCACGGGGCTAACCCTGGAAACCGTCTCTTCTTCCTTATTTCCCTCTTCCTCATCCTCCCCAGTGACCACTTCCTCCTCGAGAACAGTATCCAGTTCTGTCAAATCGCTGCTCTCATCGGCGATATTCTCCGCAGATGTGGGATAAGTCCACACGCAAGCATCTTCTTGTTTATTTGCTCAACGGCGTTTTTGATTATGATTAGGCTCAGGTGGAGTTGCGGCTGTTGTGTTCCGTTCGAGATTGAAAGTACCAGATGGCGCTGCATCAATAACTCGTATACTAACAGAACCAGTATATAGGAAGATCATTTGCATCATCGCAGATATGGTATTCAGCTATGCTGAATGTACTTAGTTGTGCTAGGCTGAAGGTACTTGGTTGCGCCCAGCTGGGTGTATGTTCATGCGTGCACATATGGGTGTACATTCATGCATGTACATATATGCGTGTAGAGCACTCCTAGAGTGAATTTGTATGCGTACAGAACATCCCAAGAGTGTCTTTATAATTTTTGATTTACTCCGTGAACGAACCAGTCAGTTCAAGGAAGGTGGGCCTCCGTGAACTGACTGGGTAATCCGCGGAGGGACAGCCTCCGTGAATGGACTAGAACATATTGCTTCCCCATACGAGAGCAGTGAGGAATCTCTATCAGCCAAAACAATCCAGACAGCCAAGTGCAAGCCTCAACCTCTTCCCTCGGCCCGCACCCCGCACCCGTTCAGGCCCCAATTCCGGGGCACCCGTTCTGCAAAGTTACAACCTCACTCAATCGACAGGATCAACGAACACGAAGGCCATGGGAACTTATCACTACCAGCTATTATCAAGAGCAACGGCTTAGATTGCGAAGACACAGAAGGCACGACAAAGTACCAGTTAGGTGGATGATGGGAAATAGAAACCGGGCATAGAAAACCAAACAAATGCACGCCCAAAGCCAGAAATCGCTCAATCAGAGGACAGAAACAAGTAAAATACAAGTAAAACAGAGGAAACAAGTTGATGTTGTAACCACCTAGCCATTCCCATTTAACGAGCCGTGACATGCAAACCCATTACATTTTAACGCGCCCTGACATGCGCAATCATGGCAGTCTTGTTGGTTGACAGAATTAGCCTTGTGTCAAAAGGGCCAGTAGCGCAGAAAAAAGACCTCTTGCAGTGTTTGCCAAACAGCCTGCTATCAGCATATACGACGTTGCCTTGACCGTCCAACACCGGCTGCCCATTATCGGGGTCGAGGACGGAAGTGTCCGGTGCAATCACAGCTAGCTCAGTAAACCAATCGCCGACGGTGGCGACTCCGTCGGGAGTTAAAAGTCTAACCTAGAGAAACAAATTCTGTCGGAAGACAAGCCCATTCGCTGTGTTAAAAGGGATGGGGACGCTTCGCGGGTAGATCTGGCCTGGGTCAAAGATCGCGAGATCCCTCTCATATAACGTCAATGCATCAGATCCGGTGTCGTGGAGCACTCGGACCGTGAATTGGATTGGTTGGATACTAACCATTGGTACCAAGCGGATATAAAACAGGATCTACAAAGAAAGGCACCGAAAGGTGTTAAAAGGAACGTGACCAGCAGCGATAGAAAGAAAGTGGATAAGTAGATACCATATGTCTATTCGTGTCGTTCAGAGTTGAAGGATAGAGTGCAAATTCTTATTGGTGAAACGATAGACGTTAGTTCGAATGTGCTAATCCGATCACAGTTGCGGTATACATACTACGGCTGGGGTATAAAATGGTCCCATTTCAGGTTTCCAGTCTTCAAACCTTATCAGTTTTCCATCGGCAATTATTTGTCCATCGAGTATTTCGCCACCTGCGCGCATGATGGCGATGGTCGCTCGTAGGTTCTTTTGATGCACTGGATCCGCGGTATTTTCAAGCATCTTCACAAGCCTACCAATCGGATCTCTGACGACGACAGGCGAGACAAAATCGAAAACGTAGTCGGAGGGGCGGTGGTCTTGGTCCGACACGCTGCCGAGGTCTTGGTCAGCCCCACTGCTGAGCTCTTGCGCGTCGTGTGCGTCTTGTGCGACGGAGTCGTCGTCTTGTGCGTCTTGTGTGACAGAGATATCGCCTTGTGCATTTTGTACGTCGGAGACGTCGTCGTGTGCCATTTTGGATGATGATGGAGGCATGCTGGGGGGTGTGCAAGTTGATGTGCGTGCTCTTAAGTAATGGCAGCGAAAAAGTGTTACCCGCCTGCCTGGTCAAGACTCGATACTCGGCGCAGAGGACGTACCGTATGTTACTGTAAATAGACACTTGTGCGTGGTGAGAGCAGCCCTACCTAATACGTAGGGACTACTTCTGAAGCCCAAGCTTCTGCGCTCGGACTCATACATATACGAATTCATCTCCTTTTCACTTCTTCCCTCTTAGATAATCAAGTGATCTTCTTCAATACAAAGTAACAGGTTATGAGTCCGATGGCTCCAAAATCTTTTTCTAATATACTTCAAACTCTCTATTGTTATCGGGCATTTTCATCTTTAAGCGAGAAACTCTATTTTTCTAGTTATACTGGCAACAACTCCAAAAATCACACTAAATACCCCTTTTCAATCTCAACACCACCCGAATATCACAAAAAACAGAACTCAATAGGAACAGAACAAATATTACCAAAACTAAGATTGGAGACGTGCAAGAGTGTATGTCCTTGTACTGATGGATATTGGTAGATACATGTACAAATAGAATACTTGATAAAGATCATCCCAATTGTAGCCTAACGTGTGTAAGATAATCACTAGTGTATAAAAGGCACTTTAAAAGACTACAGAGGAAGTAACAGTTATAAGAAGTTGTTGTATGATACAAGAGGTGTGATAGTTGCTTTTTGGACAAGTAATATAGTATGCCAACATATACTTTATTACAGTATAACACCAATACGATCTGTAGTTCAATACCCAATATGAACAGATAAGACTTGTCAAGAAGGGGATGTGACAATATAGATTACAGGGTCTAATCTCTGGGAATATACCTTATAATGTTAGACTGACTTGCCTAGGATCTGAGGAATTGTCCACCTGAAATAGGAGATGATATAAAGGCCACAGAGGATGTATCGCTTATAAGGAATTGTTGGATGATACAAGAGATATCATAGTTACCTTTTGGCCAGGTGGTATAGTATGCCAACATATACTTTATTACAGTGCTTTGTAAAGTAATTATATATGAAAGGCTGTTACCTGATCTTAGCTGCCAAGTACACTTACGAGATCAGGTACAATTAGGTGGCCAAGTATACCTGTTCAGTCAATTACATCTGTAAGTCCAGTGCATTTATAAGGATGAGTGTACTGAGATAGCCGAGTACACCTGTGTTGACAAGTGTATATTTCACCCCAAGTGCATCTGGGAGGCAAAGTATACTTGCGAGAAAAAGTGTACTTACAAGGCCAAGCGTACCAGAGACTGCTATTATTTTATTTTCTTCTTTATTATAAGGACGTACGTCCGTGTACGGCCTCGTATGGATGGATACGTTTAGATACGGTTGCAAACGGGAATAAGTAATATAGATATCAATTGTAGGTAAGATAATTGCTAGCGTGCCAAAAGCACTTCCCGAGGTGATTATATATGAAGGGCAGTTACCCGGCCTCGGCAGCCAAGTGCACCTAGTACCGCCATTACATCATCCCCCTCTTTATCTGCAGACCTCCTGGACTGCATACCCGTACATGAAGAGAAGAAGAAAGGATCCAAGCTCATACACCTTCGTACGGCCTCATAAGTCCCACGACCGATCGGTGCCATCACGGCAAACTCACAGCGGATTCGGTGCACAGGGAAATCCACCTCCAGTGGTAGGTGGTAAAACCCGTGCCGACACCATTTATACCGGGCCGAGATCCATAAGAAACGAAGTGAAGAAAGAGAAGAGAAGAGAAGAGAAGGAAACGTCCAATTGACCCTGATTCCTCCAAGTCCACCTCCGAGTCGAAGCCGCTCCAGCAGCAGGCCTCGTTCCAAGGTTCCGAATATCCGGGTGGACTTCCACTTTCTCCGAATCCAAGCAATTGATCTCCGCCCTGCTGGTTCGGTGATGCTCGAATCGGTAAATGCTATTGGCCGACTTGCAGGTATCATTCGGTATCGTTATATCGTAGTTGACACGTAATATGCCGGGCTCGACTTCCGACTAATCGATCGATGGTATATACGATTTCTTTCGTTGAACGCGTTTGTGAACGTTATCTGCGGGGTAAGGCCATCGCGGCCGCTATCGCATCTCTGCAGCGGTCAACTAGCATAATTGCATGATGTACTTATCTTGGTCATAGCTGCTGCTCTTGAGAGCTTCTCGAATTCTTATGATTTCTATGTCTCTGTGCTTTCGTATATCCAAGCACACGGTAGACCTCATAGGTTACAGCCTCCGCTCTCGGCATTGATCATATGCGTCTCACTGATTGGCTCCAACTTGACTGGTATATCGTTCATTGGGATTCGACTTCTCGTTGTCATTCTGCTTCAGATTGGTTGAACTGTGTCGGCCTCGTTCGGCCCTCGATTGCAGTCATATATGGACATATCTTCGTCATGCTCGTTCCAGTTGCGGTATCTAACTCGTAAGTGTGCCATAAGGTCGTACTCACAAAAATAACCAAGTATGCTTCAGGTGCATCAAGGCATCCATTCTCCGTGCCATCGACTCCCGAATCCACGAAAGTAGTGAGTTTGCACACGCCATGCCCTTCCGAGCCTAGCTGTAGGGCGCACACTCTAAAATCTACCCTGATACGGTTAAGCACCACTATCGGCGGCGACGTCATTCGATTATCGTCGTGGCTTCATTTAGTTAAGGTTAATTGCAGAACATATTCGTTCGTTGATATATCTAATTCGTAAGCATTCCTCGTTCAAGGTCATAGTTACCATGTAAGTAGGTGCGTCGGCGCTCTCGGCTCTGAAGCTCCAATGCGGTGGCCTTCTCATACATCCATTAAGGATTGCAGCAGGTTTGCATTCTGTGCAGCTTCACATCGACTGCTGATTTGGTTTCTTATGTACGCGTCCATCGTAGGCCAACAGAAATCCCTAGAGACTAACTAAGCAGTTTTAAGAGCTCCAAAGTGACCGGACTCAGGGTTATCATGAAAGAGACTTATCACTTTACCGCGGAAAACATCGTCCGCAGGGACATATATCCTCCCCTCGTAGGTCAGAGCTCCCGCGACGACACTCCATTGGTTCTCGTCTTTGGCTTTGGCTTTGGCTGTGGCTATAGGATTATCGACTAGCTTACCTGAGACGTCGACTGCCAATGGGTCAGTAGCTTGAGCCTTCTTAATCGCCGGTAGGAGGTCATCGTAGGGTTCAACTGTAAGGGTCGCAAAGGGCCATCTGACAGGCTTCTCGTAGCCGATCTCATAATCGGCCCGTCTCGACGGGCCATCGGCGGGGTTTTGGTGCGAAACTAAGTGCACTTGCAAGCCAAGTATGCCTTTGAGCCAAGTGGACTTACAAGCCTAAGTGCACCTGTGAGCCATGTGCATTCGCGAGGCCAAGTGCGCTTGACGTCTGCAGTATGATGTGTTATCGGTCCAGCACTTCTGGTGAGGATTTCATCGTAGTAGCGGTTTCTCGGATTCCGGAACAGTCATTCCCTTCTTTTGAGGTCGGTGTTCCGTCGACGACTAAATGCGCCGTCGATTCTCATCGATTTTCTGGTTGATAAGACAGTTTCGATTGCTATTGGGGCTTTCGTGCTTCTGTATCTGCATTCAATTGCAAGTCTCGCAGAATCTCTTATAAAGTAAGTGTTTCTTAAAGAAAAGGATAGAATTAAACGTAACCTTGTATCGCCATATCGGGTAGTTGCATTCTGCACTCGAGAATTCTGCATTCTGCGGCTCTCCTGTAGCTCAATAAGTGCCATCCACCTAGCAGCCGTTTCTCATCGCAGCGAATTTTAAAGGCCACAGAGGAAGTACCGGTTATAAGGGGTTGTTGGATGACATAAGAGGTGTCATAGTTGCCTTTTGGCCAAGTGGTATAGTATGCCAACATATACTTTATTACAGTATGACACCAACAAGGTCCGTGGTTCAATTCCCAGTGTGAGCAGATAAGACTCGCCCTGAAGGGGAAGTGACAATCAGGCTTACAGGGTTTAATCCCTGGGGGTATACCTTATAATGTTAGACTGGCTTGCCTAGGACCTGAGGACATGTCCACCTAAAAGAGGGGATAATGTAAAGGCCACAGAGGAAGTACCGGTTATAAGGGATTGTTGGATGACATAAGCGGTGTCATAGTTGCCTTTTGGCCAAGTGGTATAGTATGCCAACATATACTTTATTACACGAACATGGTCATGCATCTCCGAGATCAATGGAATTATCAATTCTTGATTGTGCTCGCGTTGAGAGCTCAGTAGTCAACTTCAGAGTTTCAAGCCGCTGTCCTTCTTTGCAAGAATATCAGCGCCAGTCATGATGGCCGCTGGATAAAACCATTGGCCCGGTTTGTCTCGATGTAGGCATTTAGAGTTCTTGACTCAACCTCCTACAGGTAATAGGTACGCCCATATGGCAGCTTGTACTCGGGGTCGATCGCAAGGTCAATTGACCGGTGTGGTGGCAGCGTCTGCCTTGACTAAGGACCACCACAAATTCCTGATACTTGGCGGGGATATGGCCACCGTCGTCTGTAGTTGCTCCATCTATACTTGTTAGCTTTGTGCTCTTAATCTTGAGATGGAAGTGAAGGTTGGAATCCAGGAGCCCTTGTCATAACGAGTTATCCTCGATAGGAACCCCTGCCGTCCGGTACTCCCTTCGTGACTCGGCGAGTCGGTAGCAGTCATTCAAGCACCGTCAATGTGTAACTCTTCTGCCGCAACTACCACCGCTGCTCCTGCTCGCGCATCCAGCTCCAGGGGCTTCTCTCACATGTGTGGTGCCTTCCATGGAGCTCCCAGCAACCCTGTGCAATCGCCAATACGTATGGCGAATGCCTCGAGAATCTCGTCGCTAGCTATGAGACTCCCGAATGCGGCGGCTCCAAGCAGATATATGTCTGGAACTCCGCCCTCCGCCTGTGAGGTCTATGACGTCACCTGGGTGGCCGCCGAGGGTGGCACGGGCTCATTTGTATCCGTGGCCTTTAACCTGTTTTCTCCGCTAGGGGTCCGCAGAGTTAGAAGTCGACTGGATGTCCAGCCAACCTCAGGGTTTCTAGCCTTGAACAAGGCAAGCCTAGAGCCAGATCGTATGCCATAGGTACGACCAGCACCTCCGGTTCGTCAACCGAAAGGCTATCTCTCCTATATACACAAGGATAACCATTTGCCCAATCCTGATCAGGGATATGGAGGAGAGGATGCGTCCATTCCCGCTAGGGGATACAATGACTTGAGGTGTGATTTTGTTCACGTTTCGTACTTGCTTATCCGTCTCGTAAAATCACACAATGGAGTATCGGCTTTGACCTGCTTGACACTTTAGAACATTCAGGGTTAACCTCCCACTCTGAGCCGCTTCATGATCTGCAATTGCAGCTCCACTATCAGGATCTTGAACTCTGCCCATCGGTTGTCTTTCTCCGTATGTGCACTTCCGTGCTCGTGTAATCGTTCTCCGCAAGTGCACTTCATTTTTGCAATGCTGACGCTCGTAGGTGCGCTTCAGGGCTTCCGCTCAGATCGTAGGAACGTAATCGTCAAGTGCGCTTGACTGAACGTATTTATCGTCGGTGACAATGAAGTGACCGGTATTAGGGTATCGTCGATAAGGGCTTCACTAGCACTTCGAGCTGCACAATAGGTTGCCATCGATCATTCGTACATATGTGATTGGTCTTGTCGAACGTGTTTCGAGGTCTTCTCAGAGGTGTGACCATCAGGCCGGTCACGAGTGTATCATGGTCGATTGACCTCCGAATCGTCTCGGAATTGGCTCTGCTCATGTCAATCAACTCCAACAGACGGGATACCTATCCCGAATCATCCGTTCGTATGCCATTCATCTCGTTGAACCTGTTTTCAAGATCTTCTCGGTGTTGAATATCATTGTCGGCGACGCGTTTCTTCAGAGTGAATTGACCTCCGAATCATCACCGATTCGTCACTGCCATCGTCAATTAACTTAATTTAGGTGTGCTTATCAAGCTTCGACTGTTAGGGGTTATCCCTTAGCAGGTGCACGAGGTACGGAGGATATCCATGGCAATCTGCGGTTGGCCACCTGTTACTATGGATGGTCAACATCACACCCGCAGCTATCCTATCCTCTGAGCGACGAAGCTACGCATATCCAATACCCAGCCCAGACAAAGCGGAATGATTAACCCGCGCGAGGGCAGTGCACCTTCTCGATCGAACAGCGATAGTCACGACACTTAGCTGGCGGATTCATCAGACCCGAACACTTAGGATGGT
>MU122105.1:243209-258148 GCA_014904905.1 Wilcoxina mikolae CBS 423.85
CCGCCCAGTATATAGTCAGCTCGTGTGAGTGCTCTTGCACGCCATCGATAACCTTACCTATTGAACCCATCTATCTTATTCTCAAATCCTCGTTTGCAACGATATCTACTCTTATACTCTTATACGAGGCCGTACATAGACGTACGCCCTTACAATGGCAATGCTTTGATGTGAATTGGAGCTTATCACCTTCTTCAGTGATCCCTCTGAGTACTCCATGCTTGACGATCTACCAGTAAGGTAACATGATATCAGTTGCAGGTTCCATTGGTCTGATTTCGAAGGTTTCTTTGCTATAATAGTTTTCGTACCGAAGAGTAACTGGAAAGGTATACTGCCATCCAGCTCCTTCTACAATCTCGCCATTGAAGTTCTCAACTGACTTTGGTTCTGTTCGAGTAACCAATGGAACACCATTAGTCTCGGCCCATTGCTTTGACATCATAGGTGTATTACACCCTGTATCCAAGAGAACTCTAACCAGGACGTTCTTTTTGTCCTTGAATGATGCAAACATGCGTACTGTAGGTCTTGAACCATTCTTTGGTTCTGGAGGTGACTGCTTCGTTTTCTTGAGTTGAGGTTGAGGTGCTTCGGCCGAAGCTTTGCCCTTTCTGTCTTTTCGTGTAGAAACCATGATGAGCTGCCTTTCGACACAGTTCCAACCGCGACGGGTTGTGGTTCTAGTGGTAGTTATATGCGTAGAGGTGTTATGATTGTTCAAATAATGTGGTAGTCATATGTTTGCACTTGGGTACTATATGACCAGCATATTTCGAGTACTGAACTCATCCTCAGGCATCCTTTTTTATATAGAAAGAAATCATTTCTCATTATAACTAAACTCAAGATATAACAGTCTGTGGGTGTCTATATCAAATAGGAAAGATCGCAATCCTAAACCTAAGAAAAGACATAAGAAACCCAGCATCTCTCAATCGTCAATTTCCATACCATCAGAATCTACCTTATACAACCTCTTCGAGGGTACATGAGTTGCAGATGCTGTGATCCTGTCAGCCAAGTTCCTTGCCTTGACCTTTGAACTGGAGGCTGTAGTCTCCTGTTTTGGAGCTTCCTCCTTATCCTTGGGCTTCTTGTTCTTTTTGCTAGATAAAGCCTTGATGGGATTCTTGCAGAAGAACCACCGATTATGTTCAGAGGATCCGCAACGCTTGCATTCCTTGCGTTTGGATCTTGCTTCTAGCAAACTTTCAGGAATACCCTTAAGAGCTTCAGCCTTATCAGAGTGAATAGGCTTTGGTCCCTTCTTCTCTGTCCAAGGTTTCTTGGGGTCCGAACCTTTGTCCTTTTCTGGCTTCTTTTCTTGGTTCTTGTCTTGCCCCTGATTCTCATCTCCCTTTCGTTTGTTTCCCTTCTTGCCTTGGGAGTTATCACGATTCTGATGAGACCTATTCTTCTCTGCCAACCGATCTTCGTATGATACACCCACTCGCCTCATTAATTCGATGAAGGCTGTATTATCTTTGGGTGGTACCTCTGCAGTTGACATTCAATCCAGAATGTCCTCATTCATTCCTTGTTCAAGGGAATGGATGTAAGAGGTTCCGCTGAGACATACTCGAAAGTTGAGAGTTTCCATCTTCATCAGGTAGTCCTTGATATCTCCAGTGTATTTCAGATCATTTATCTTTCGCAGGGACTTCTCTTCCTCTTGCTTATCGACGAATCTTTCTTCCATTGTATTGGTGAAAGACTTCCAGTTATCAACCTGGAAGAACTTCTTCATATCTTCTTCGCAGTTATTATACCAGGCTAGAGCATTATCTTCCAATAGGCCCCCAACCCATATGATTTTGTCAATATCATCATGGAATTCGTCGCAGAAGTATTGTAGATAACGTTCCACCGATCGAATCCATCTTCGATAGATTTCCTTGGGGTCCTTCTTATCCCCTTTGAAGACTGGAGGCATTTTTATTTTGCCTTTCTTGGAGGATCTGGCTGGTAGACGAGGGTTGGGAGATGGCGTGCTATAATGTGTGCTGCCAGAAGGAGGTAGGGGTATTTGACTTGGATGTAAACTTCCTGCACCGCTCCCTCCGCTACCGCCCCCTCCTCCTCCTCCTCCACCTCCGCCTCCTCCTCCACCTCCACCTCCACCACTTCCTCCGCTTCCTCCACCTCCACCACCACCATCATCTCCGCCTCCTTCTTCATCTTCAGAGCCAGAGAGGCCGGATTCCGAACCAGAACCTCCTTGTGGTGGTGGGGCTGCCTCAGGATCTGGAGTAATGGCTTCTTTAACCCAGTAACCTTCTCCTTTGGTACCTATACAGTAACGAAGGCGGAACCCTTCGTCACTTGATTTGATACCTCCTTCTTGATGTCCAAGGACCGATCTTGCTAGGGACTTGATGGATTTCTTGGTGGTTTCGTCCGATAGCCTGGTCATAAGGGTCCTTGTAAACTCCTGAAATTTCTTCTCCATGTCCTTTCTAGTCTTCCTTATATCGCTTTCCCGTTGCTTCTTCTCAGCATCAGCCTTCTTCTTGAGTTCTGTAACCCTCTTGGCTTCTTCGTTGGCCTTTTGCTTGATACTGGTAAGTTCTTCTGCCTGTGTATGTACTTGGAGAGCGAGCCTCGCCTGAGCTCTTTCCCTCTTTTCCAATATGCCAGAGATAGAGGTCCACGCTACTGATGAGGTATGTATCTGCTTCCCAAGGGCTAGACGTAGTTACTCAGAAGCTTCGAAAGACTGTGCTTTCGCAATGGCAATTGCAGCGCTAACATTGGCCGCAAATACCTGGGACTGGGCAACGATATCTGAGTAATGTTCTAGTAGTGCTCTTTCTAGATTATCGACTCCAGAAGCCACAGCATCATAGATTTCGTTCTGCCTAAACACTAGTGCTTCGTTTGCTCTGACCAAATGAGGTAGTGCCTCTCTGATTTTGATGTTGCTTCCTTGAGTCTGAGTAATCAAAGCATCCATTCGGTTTAATTCTGCTTCGATGCTGTTTATCAAAGAGACCACCCACTCAGGGATATTATTTCGCACAATAGGCTCATAGCGAACCACTTCCTTCCTTTTATCACCTGTCACTACCAATCCACTTTGCCTTCGTACCAACGTCACTGCTTCTCCCATCATGGTATCAGACCCAGCGTCTGTCATTCTTCAGAGTATGACCCAAACTTGACCTTGAAAGATCCTGTTATAAAAGTTCCAAGTTCTTAAGTAGGGGGATAAGTCGAGATCCCAATCAAAAAGGAACCTAACACCAGCCTCCTGTTGTAACTGTAATGAAGGCTCATAGTCTGGTGAATGGGGCATTCACAGATCTGGGAGGACAATGGTTCTGATGAAGGCCAGCAAGATGACTATCTTGAGGTAGGAGAGGGATTGCTGTTTTCGGAGGTGTGCGCGGTATAATGCTTTGGTTTTTGATCGATGAATGGTAACTGCCAATGATAGCTGGATGTAATCTTCTTCACGCACCAGCTCATAGTGATAGCTTTCCTTAGGGAGAGAGGTCTTCTCCCAACTGGTAATGAGATCGAAATCTGGTTCGTGATACCAGCACTCTCCCTGCGAGATGTGGCAGCCAATATCTGGAATATAAAAGCGCATAAGCGTCAAGGACCTTTGACCGCTTGGAGGGTAGAAAGATAGCTTCATCAGAAGTGTTTCTTTGCTAACAATATAATGTAACACCAGGAGTGTCACTCCAGGTTACCAGTACAAGTAGTATCCTTACTGCTTTCAGGACTTGCTTGCGATGGAAGTTATGAAGATTCACTCAGGATGTGAAAGTCACTAAGAAGATTCAAGACAAAGATATTTGGCTTTCCAATGCGTATATTGTTAAGGCTTGTTCTCCTTGTCAAGAAGCTTGCCCTTCTTCCCTCGAAGATTCTAGAGGTCTTTATACCTCTATCCTTTCGCTCTAAC
The DNA here is from genome assembly GCA_014904905.1 of Wilcoxina mikolae CBS 423.85. Taxonomy (NCBI): domain Eukaryota; kingdom Fungi; phylum Ascomycota; class Pezizomycetes; order Pezizales; family Pyronemataceae; genus Wilcoxina; species Wilcoxina mikolae. The sequence goes on from MU122105.1 coordinate 247,126, forward strand.
AATTACTTCTATCTAACCTTTTCTCATGAGCTCCTCTACCTAACCTTTGCTTTGCTCCAATGCCCTTCCTGTCTCCCAGTATTCTTTCGGACCTTCCGTATCATTCCGCTCAGATCTCTACCTCAGACGCATAGAACCCCTGCTAACATCAGTCCTTCAGACTTCTGTGGTCTGGACCTATTGTATCCTTTCGATCTCTTTGCTTCCAGACGAATGGTATCCTTTCGATCATGAGGGACATAGAGGCTTCGTTTGCTATGCATCAAACACAGGTGCTTTCATATCTGCAGCCTCTCAGCTGTCTTCGCACTATCAAAGGCATGAGCTGGCGAGACATCGTCCCAATAACCACTTCTAACTTCTTATCAGTGGTGTGGTTTACTGCATGACAGCTGATCTGATTTCGTTGGACGCGAGTGATATTCTGTGTAGTTTCGATGACGTCCAGGGGTGGCGCTTGTACTATCCCAATACGGCTATCATCGAGTGATCGTAGGTGACCCCGCTCCGATGGCCTTTGGTGGTGTATAGCTTGTGAGGTGTAATACTCTAACACTTAGACTGATACGGTTAATCACCACTATCTGCGGTGACGTCAATCGATTATCATCAGGTCTTCGTTTGGTGCTCTTAGAGGTAAGTTCATTTGCAGAGCATATTCGTTCGTTGATATATCTAATTTGTAAGCAACTCTCGTACAAGGTTATAGTTACCATGTAATTCGGTACATCCGTGCTCTTGACTCTGAACCTCTACGCGATAGCCTTCTCATATATCTATTAAGAATTGCCGTCGATTGTACATTTGATGTGTTCGGTGGTACTTCAGGAAACTTGCAGCTGCGGATGTACTTCCATATGCACGTGTCCATTGTACGCCAATACAAATTCCTAGAGAGTAGCTCAGCAGTTTTAAAAGCTCCAAAGTGACCGAACATAAGATTCTCATAAAAGAGACTTATCACTTTACTGCGCAGAGTATCATCCACAGGAATATATATTCTCTCTTTACAGGTCGAAGCTCCAGCGACGACGCTCCATTGATTCTTGTCTTCGGTTTCGGCTTCGGCTGTGGCCATTGGATTATTGACTAGCATACCTGAGACGTCGACCACCAATAGGTCAGTAGCCAGGGCCTTCTTAATCGCAGGTAGGTGGTTATCGTAGGGTTCAACTGTTAGAATCGCCAATGGCCATCTGACAGGCTTCTTGTAGCCGATCGCATAATATGGACCATCCCGACAGGTTGTCGGCAGGGTTTTTGTCACTTCCAAGAGCTCAATAGTGAAGTCATAGGACAGGCCAAGTGCGCTCACCAGGCTAAGTGTGCCTGTGAGCCAAGTGAACCTGTGAACCAAGTACACCTGCGAGCCAAGTGGACGTACAAGGCCAAGTGCATCAACGAGATCAAGTGTGCCTATGAGGCGATGTACATTTGATATCTACTGTATGATGGATTTGTTGTGGTGGTAATGGTGAGTTATTCCAGCAGTTGCGGAGCGGAAATCATTTGAAGTAGCAGTTTCTCGATTTCTGGAATCCTCAATCCCCTCTTTTGCAGTTGGTGCTTCATCGACTACTAAATGTGGTGTTGACTCTGATCCAATTTCTGGTTGATAAGGCAGTTTCGCTTGCTATTGGAGCTTTCATGAATCTCTATCTGCACTTAATTGCAAGTCTCGCAGAGTTTCTTATAAAGTAAGTGTTTCTTAAAGAAAACGATAGAATTAAATATAACCATCGGGAACAAATCTGTACACCTGGGTACATTAGTCACTCCCTGACATGGGTTGTATACCTTGAGAGCCTGGAATGTCGGTAGGCTGGGTGATATGTAAGTCCACGAAAATGCAATGGGAGGTACTGCAAAAACAACTCTTGATGCTAGGTATTCACACAGTCACATATCACACTGCACAATGCCTTGGAACGTTCAATATACTGTGTTCATCTGCCAGTTCCAATTGCATGGTGATCAATCAGCTGTGAGCCAGCAAGCCTGTGAAGCAACCAGTATGGCTTGATCGTCTCCTGCCAGTGGAGAGCCAGCCAAGCTCGAGCAACTCCAGCGAGCGTTGAGCCAGCAAAGCTCAATCATCTCCTGCCAGCAGTAAAACAGCCTTGCTCGATCATCTCCTCCCAGCAGTGAGCCAGTCCTGCTCAACCTCAAAATGAACCTCCAAATGAAATTCTAATGTACCGTCCAGATCTGCTTGCAGCGTAGAGCCAGCCGAAAGCCAGCCCAGCTCAATCATCTCCAGTCAGCCGTGATCCAGCCAAGCTCGATCATCTCCCGCCATCGGTGAGCCAGCCCTGCTCATCCATCTTTCGCCATCGGAGAGCCAGTCCAGCTCGATCCTGTCCAGCCAGCCGAGATCCAGTGTAATGGCAGTTCCAGGTGCATTTGACTTGTAAGTGCAATTGGCCTCGTAAGTACATTTGGCAGCTGAGGCTGGGTAAGTACCCTTCATATATAGTCTGACCCTTTTCCACCCCCTACTTTCAACCGTATTTGCACTCGAAGTTCTAAGTTCTAAGTTCTAAGTTCGAAGTTTAACTTTATGATACTTCTCCCTCTCGCATGCAAGTACTCTCTGTATTTGCAATGCTAACAGATGTACAGACAATTGTAACTGAGGTAACCAGCCGGTTCTTATTGATCATCTCCAGCCTGCCAAAAGCCAGCTCAGCTCGAACGCGTCCAGCCAGCCGAGAGCCAGCACTGCTTCCTCGCTTCTAGTCAGCGGACAGCTAGCCAACAGCCAGTCCAGCTCGATCGCGTCCAGCCTGCGGGGAGCCAGCACGGCTTGATTGTGTCTAGTCAGTCAACAACCAGTTCAGCTCCACCTCATAATGAACCGCCAAGCAAACTGCTAATGTTTCCATCCAGATCTGTTCATCGCGTACAGACAGTTGAAAGCCAGCACGGCTTCATCGCATCCATCCAGCCGAAAGCCAGCACGGCTCGATTGCGTCGAGCCAACAGCGAGCCAACACAGCTTGATCACGTCCAGCGAGCCATGAGCCAGCCAAGCTCAATCGTCTGAGACAGGATAGCCCAACCATTTGCATCCAGTCTGTATCAATCTTCTCCGCCTGTGCAAGTGCTGCTCCAAGTGCATCCAAGATCTACCATGATTGGTTGTATATAGTTAGCAATAAATTTGTGAATCAAGTGTGGAACTTCAAGTAATCAATTGACGGCCCTGGTAAATCAAAGCTGTGACCGGGAAATGTGTGCACACTGCATGGCGGTGTCAGTAAGAATAATATTTACTGTATAGCTGCGACAGTAAGGAATGCTGTGTCACAAGGAGCAAACACAATGCCAGGGTTTGTGTATATGCACGAGCAGTGTAACTCGATGACAAGGCTCAAGTAGTTTCGATTGAAGCTTCCAATATGCCCTAGCCATTCTGGTGTCCGCGATGCGATTTGATTTTATTTCCGATGATCTTGTATCTCCATATTGGCAAGAAGAATTGTTATCCTTCTCAAGAGCGTGCACGATTGGACTCTACACTCAAGAATCTGCTTTCTGCGACTCTCCTGTGGCTGAATAAGTGTCATCTGACCCGCAACTGTTTGTCATAGCTGCTAACATGGTCAAGCATCTCCAAGATCAATGGAAAAGGGGTACCTATTCTTGATTGTGCTCGCATTGAGAGCTCGGTAGTCAACTTCAGAGTTTCAAGCCACCATCCTTCTTCTTTGCAAGAATGTCGTCGCCGGTGATGATGGTCACTGGATAAAACCATTGCCCAGATTTGTCTCGATATAGACCTTTAGTGTTCTTCACTCAACCTCCAACAGGTAATAGATACGCTTCTATGGCAGCTTGTGCTCGAGGTTGATCACATAGTCAATTGACCGGTACGGTGTCAGCATCTCTGCCTTGACTAAAAACCTTCCCGAATTCCTGAGACTTGGTGGGGATATGACATGGCCGCTATTGTCTGTAGGTACCAATTCGGGCGCTTGAGCGCAATCTATACTCATTAGCTGTGTATTTTCAATCGTCTGATGGAGGGTAGGAATTCCCGGGAGTAGCGGTATCAGCCAGCCAAGACACCGTGACAATGGAACATATGACTGTGGCGCACCTCCTCCCTTCATGGCTTGGCGAGCCGGTAGCAGTCATTCAAGCACCATCAAAGTAGCTCTTCTGCCGCAACTACCTCTGATGCTCCTGCATACACGTCCAGCTCCAAGCTGTCCTCTCACCATTGGTGATGCCTTCAATGGAAGCTCACAGCAACCATATGCAATTGCTAAGGCGTATGACCAATGCCACGAGAATCTCATCGCTAGCTCATAGTCTCTCAAATGCGGTGGCTCCGATCAGATGTCAGGAGACTTAATTACTTCACCGCCCTCCTCTGATGTCTGTGGGAGATTCAACATCACATGGACGGTGGTCGTCGATGTATTTGCATCTCCACTTGGAGTATGTAGAGCTAGAAGTTGAGCATATATCCAGTCGACCTCAGGGTTCCTAGCCTTGAACCAAGGCAAGTCTAGAACCATATTATATACCAGCCTATGGGTATGACCAGCACCTCCGGTTTGTCGACCGAAGGCTATCATTTTCTCCTATATACAAAAGGATAACTATTTGCCCAATAATGATCAGGGATAAGGAGGAGAGGATGCGTCCAATCCCGCTAGGGAATACGATGACTTTGAAGTGCATCCATTCTCACTAGGGGATATGATGACTTGAGGAGTGATGTTGTTCGCATTTTGTACTTGCTTATCGGTCTCGTATAATCACACAGTGTGTACCGGCTTGATCTGCTTGTCACTATAGAACATTCAGGTGTTAACCTGCCACTCTGAACTGCTTCATGATTTGCGATTGCACCTCCACTATCAGGGTATTGAATTCTGCCCATTGGTAGTCTTTCTCTATAAGTGCACTTCGGTGCTCGTATAATCATTCTGCGTAGGTGCACATCTGTACAATGCTGACGCTCCATTAATGAGTTTGCGGCTTTGTTCGTGGGTGCTAACGCATCGTAGGTGTGCTTCAGACCTTCCACTCAGTTCGAAGGAAGGTAATTGTCGGTGACGATGAATCGACGCGTATAAGGGTATTGTCAATGAAGGCTTCGCTAGCACTTTAAGCTGGTTAATTGGTTGCCATCGATCGCTTGTACATATGTAATCGATCTCATCCAGCGAGTTTCGAGGTCTTCTCAGGGGTGTGGCTATCAGGCCAATGTCAAGTATATCAGGTTCAATTGACCTTTGAATGGTTTCGTAATTGGATCTGCTAACGACAATCAACTCCACTAGACGGAATACTTATTCCAAATCATCACCCTAGCAATGATAATCTGTATGGATTCAGAGTAGTAACGTATTGGAAAAGAGGTATCAAGAAGCCAATTAATCAATATGTTAAGGGATGCCAATGAAGGCTTCGCTAGAACTTCATGCCTGATTGGCGTTCCAATCATCTGGAACTTCCATTTGTATGCGATAGATCTCATTAATGTATTTTCAAGGTCTTCTTAGCAGTGGCCATAAGGGTCAGTGATGCATTTTTCTGCATCAATTGACCCCAGAATCGTCTCCGAATGGTCTCTGCAGTAGTCAATTGACTCAATATAGAACTATTTATGAAGTTCTGGTGCTTGTAGGTCTCGAAAAGTGAGATGTTGCAACTCATTTGAAATCGTCATGTGGAGTAGGTGACACTATACTTGGAGCCAATTGACTTCACAATCGTCTCTGCAGCAGTCAATTGACTTGATTGACAGGTATACATATTCTGATCCATTGATCTAGTGATGATACTCAGTGTAGATCGTGAATGGAGACCTTTCAAGTTCTCAGGGGTGTGTATCATGGCAGTTGACACGTCTCTTTGAGACGGATTGACATCTAAATCATCTCAGAATAGTCCGTACTACTGTCAATCTACTGAATGGGATGATCACATATCTTGTATCGACAATCTAGCGATAATTCACGATGTAGGTCTGATGTGTTGAAATAGTAAAGCAATCACGAAATTCCATAAGCGAAATATATTTGGTGTCTGAAGAACGATTATAGTGTAAGGACGTATATCCACGTATGGATGGGTATGTGTAGATACCGTTGCAAATGGGAATAAGTGATAAAGATCTCAATTGTAAGATATGTAAGTAAGTAAGATAATTGCTGGCATGCCAAAAGCACTTCGTGAGGTCACTATATATGAAGGGTACTTATCCGGCCTCAGCTGCCAAGTACACTTGCAAGGTGCAAGCCAAGTACACTTATGAGGCCAAGTATACCTATAAGGCCAAGTGCACCTGGCACCATCATTACAGCCACTGACTGACTTCAAATGTCAGTCTTAAACTTCCAATATTGTTACTCTGAGGATTTGATGTACCTCCTCGAGGGTGGTTGCCATGCAGTCTGCTTGGATATCCGACTGCAAGTGGATTTAATCGTTGGATTCCTTGACTAACATTGTCAGGTAGTTGTTATAGGAGCACCAAAAGGGAGTGAATCTTGTCAAAGCATATACTGAATTGTTGTAGACGAATTTTTTCAATGGTAATAGCTCTAAACAGTTATCCTGCTTGTGGTTGCAGAAGTTCAAGAGGTACTACTGTATCGTATGATTCTGCCGCTCTATCGGGCCGTTCATCTGCAAATCAAATGCAGTCCACAGTGGATGATTCATAACTATGTGTCTGCAAAACCTCACTCAGAATTGGCTGGTGAATGTGGTGTCCCAAACAGTGACAATGTTGTCAAGGAAGACATATTTGCAGATTGCATGCTTGAAGAAGAGCCTGACCAGCTCTGGTGAGTTAATATCCTGTCTGCAGGGCAGATAGTTTGCCATCTTTGTCAATAAATCAACAATAACTAGGATCCCTATGTGTCTGGTCACAGTCAATTCTGGCAAATATTTGACACAGTCCATTGTGACCACTTTCCGGGATAGTGATAGCAGTGGCAGTGTCATATTGATTACATGGGGGGCATATCGTGAGGCCTTTAATCTGTGACATACTTTGCAGCCACTGAATTACTTTCTTATGTGCATGTTTATCACAGGCCAATGTAGATCCCTAGATATTAACTCAGTAGTTCTAAGAGCTCCAAAGTGACCAGACTCAAGGTTGTTATAAAAGAGACAGTTCCTTTACTGCAAAGTATATCATTTGCAGGGATATATATCCTCCCCTTGTAGGTCAGATCTCCAGGGACAATACTCTATTGTTCCTCATTTTTAGCTTCACCTTTCCTTTTGGCTCTGGCTGTAACTTTGTCTATTTTGTTAAGGAATCAGTACGTATGCGAGATGTTGACTGCCAATAGGTCAGTAGCCTGGGACTTCCTAATTACTGTTAGGAGGTCATTATGGAGTTTGTGTGTCAGTGGCACCAAGAGCTGTCTGACAGGCTAATTGTAGCTGATCTCATAAATGGAGTATCTCGACAGGTGTAATGGCGGTGCCAGGTGTACATGGCTGCCGAGGCCGAGTAACCGCCCTTCATAAATAATCACCTCGCGATGTGCTTTCGGCACACTAGCGATTATCTTACCTACATACTGTACAATTGATCTATATTGCTTATTCCCATTTGCAACCGTATCTACACGTATCGATCCATACGAGGACGTACGTCCTTACACTATAATCGCTTTTCAGTTACCAGATACATTTCGCTCATAGGATTTCGTGATTTGTTTACTTTTTTGAAGCATCAGACCTACGCTGGGAACTATCGCTAGATTGTCGATAGAAAATAAGTAATCATCCAATTGAGTTGATTGACGAGAGCAGAGACGATTCGACAGTGATTCGGAGATCAATCAGATGTCAATCGTCCCCAAGAGACGTGTCACCGGCCATTGTGACCACTGCTGAGTACATCTAGAAACACGTTTAACGAGATCCATTGCCTACAAACGGATGATTGGAGATAAGTATTGCATCTATTGGAGTTGATTGATGTGGGCAGGGACCATTCCGAAGCAATTGGGAGGACAATCGATTCGAAGTGTCACATTACCGACCGCGATCGTTATACATTCTCTCATGACCAATAAGTGTCGAAGCTTGATAAGTACACCTAAATTAAATTAATTGATGGTAGCAGTGACGAATCAGAGATGATTCCAAGGTCAATCGACTCTGAAGAAACATGTCACTGGCAATGATGGTCAACGCCAAGAAGATCTTGAAAATGCTTTTAATCAATTCCATCGCATACCACCAGTGATCGAGTCGAATCGAACCTTCATCGACGTCACTACTCGGAACCTATACAGACTATCATCGTTGGGAGCCAATCCCAAGACGATTTGGAAACCTCGAAACATGCTTGACAAGATCCATCACATACGTATGAACGATCGACAGCAAACTATTGAGCAGCTCAAAGTGCGAGCGAAGCCTTCATCGATGATACGGTTATACGCGTCGATTCATCGCGAGAAGTCACGGACGATAAACGCGTTCAATTATCTTCCTACGATCTGAGCGGAAGCTCCGAAGTACACCAACGACGCGTTAACACCGACGAACGAAGCTGCATGCTCACTTATGGAGCGTCAGCATTCACAGAAGTGCAACTGAATTGGAATACGAAGCGCACTTGACGATTACGTACCTACGATCCGGATTTCAAGCGGGGGCAATCACGATCATCGTTTGCACAGAAGTGTACTTACGGAGAAAGACTACCGATGGGCAGAGTTCAAGACCCTGATAGTGGAGCTGCAACCGCAGATCATGAAGCAGCTCAGAGTGGAAAATTATCCGCGAATTTTTTAAAGTGTCAAGCAGGTCAAAGTCGATACTCTATTGTGCGATTCTACGAAACGCGAACAAAATCACCCCTCAAGTCATCGTATCTTCTAGCGGGAATGGGTACACATCAAGTTGTCGTATCCCCTAGCGGGAATGGACACATCCTCTCCTCCATATCTCTGATCAGGATTGGGCAAAATGGTTATCCTTTTGAATATAGGAGAATAAACGTCATTTATGTTGTCGACAATCCCAATTGGGTGAGACATGCACGTGATTCACAGAATGTGCCCCTTCGTGCAGTGACATGATAGCCTTTCGGTTGACGAACCGCAGGTGCTGGTCATGCCTATGGCATACGATCTGGTTCTAGGCTTGCCTTGTTCAAGGCTAGAAACCGTGAGGTTGACTGGACATCCGGTCGACCTCTAGCCCTGTGGACCTCTAGCGGAGAAACAGGTTAAAGGCCACGGACTCAAATGAACTCGTGGCACATCAGACGGCCACCCAGGTGACGTTGTAGACTCCACAGGTGCAGGGTGGGGTTCCAGACATACATCTGCTTGGAGCCACCGCATTCGAGGATCTCATAGCTAGCGACGAGGTCTTCGAGGCATTCGTCAGACAACTTGGCGATTGCACAGGGTTGCTGGGAGCTCCCATGGAAGGCACCACATATGTGGGAGAAGCCCCTGGAGCTGGACACACGAGCAGGAGCAGCGACAGTAGTTGCGGCAGAACAGTTACACATTGACAGTACTTGAATGACTGCTACTGGCTTGCCGAGTCACGAAGGGAGGAGGTGCGACATGGTCATGCTCTATTGTGTCGGGCCGGCTGGTACCACTACTCCCGGGAATTCCTACCCTCCGTCAGACGAAGTTGAAAACACACAGCTAACGAGTATAGATGGATCAACTACAGATGACGGCGGCTATATCTCCGCCAAGTATCAGGAATTCGTGGAGGTCTTTAGTCAAGGCAGACACTACCACCGCACTTGTCAATTGACCATGCGATCGACCCCAGGTACAACCTGCCATATGGACATACCTATTACCTGTCAGAGGTTGAGTCAAGAACTCTAAAGGCCTACATCGAGTCAAACCTGGCCAATGGTGTCATCCAGCGGTCATCATCACCGTTGCTGAAATTTTTGCAAAGGAGGATGGTTGCTTGAAACTCTGAAGTTGACTACCGAGCTCTCAACACGAGCACAACCAAGAATTGGTACCCCATTCCATTGATCACAGAGAAGTCTGACCACGTTGGCTGCTAGGCGGATGGCACTTATTGAGCCACGGAAGAACTGCGGAATGCAGATTTGTCGAGTGCCGAGTGCAATCGTGCACTCTTGGGACGAATAACAAGTCTTCTTAGCGATATGGCGATACAAGGTTACGTTTAATTCTATCGTTTTCTTTAAGAAACACTTACTTTATAAGAAATTCTGCGAGACTTGAAATTGAATGCAGATACAGAAGCACTAAAGCTCTAATGACAATCAAAACCGCCCTCTAACAAGAAAATCGATTGGAATCGATGACAATCGACGCTGCATTCACCGGCCGCATTTAGCTGTTGACGAATCACCGACCTCAAAAGAAGGGAATGACCGTTCTGGAAACCGAGAAACCGCTTCTTCAAACGAATTCCGTACTGCAAGTGCTGAAATGACTCACCATTACCACCGCAACGAACCAATCATGCTGCAAATATTAAGTGCACTTGGCCTCGTAGGTACACTTGGTCTCATAAGTGCACTTGGCCTCATAAGTGCACATGGCCTTGTAAGTGCACATGGCCTCGTAAGTGCACTTGGTTCGCCAGCGCACTTGGCCTCGTGTACGACTTCACTATCGAGTGCTGGAAGTCAATGAGACCTTATCGCGTACGACTTCACTATCGAGCACCTGGAAGGCACAAACAAAACCCCACCAATGGCCTGATCATGAGATCGGCCACGAGACGCATGCCGGACGGCTCTTGGAGACCCTGAATATACCTGTTGTCACACCCTACAATGACCTCTTACCGGTGATTAAGAAGGCCCTGGCTACTAACCCATTGGCGGTCAACATCTCGGGTATGTTAGTCGACAACCCAATGGCTACAGTCGAAGCCACTGTTACGGGGATACTTATGAGTAAAGAATGGCCGCATACTTCCTTAGAAGTCGTATGTGTTCTGAAGGTAATCTTCAGAATCGTCGTAGTCGGAATAAACCTCGTAGTCCTTAATCAGAAGGTTGTGATAT
>MU122105.1:266570-337074 GCA_014904905.1 Wilcoxina mikolae CBS 423.85
TAGCTTCGTCGCTCAGAGGATAGGATAGCTGCGGGTGTGACGTTGACCCTCCATAATGACAGGTGACCAACCGCAGATTGCCATGGATATCCTCCGTACCTCATGCACCTGCTAACGGACAACCCCTAACAGCCACAGCTGAAGCCGAAGACGAAAGCCAACGGAGTGTCGTTGCTGGAGCTCTGACCTACGAGGGAAGAATATCTGTCCCTGCGGACATTGCTCATCGCGAAAATATGATAAGTCTTTCATGACAATCCTGAGTCTGATCACTTTGGAACTCCTAAAACTGCTGTGTTAGTCTCTAGGATTTCTATTGGCCTATGATGGACGGACGCGTGCATAAGAAAGTACATCAGCGGCTGCGAAGTAAGTCAACAAGATCAAGTGCAAGTGTACGGGAAAGCCTGGGGGCGAACGAGAGGTCAATGATTACGCTACTGGTCTTCATCACCGAATGCATCGAATGCACAATCAGCTGCAGCCAACCATCAATGGAGTTAACCACATCCAGTGCTAGCACAGAGAGCCAGCCAAATCAGCAGTCGAGATATTAAGCTGCGCAGAATGTGAACCGGCTGTAATCCTTAATGGACCTATGAGAAGGCTACCGCATTGGAGCTTCAGAGCCGAGAGTGCGGACGCACCAAATTACATGGTAACTATGACCTTGTACAGAATGCTTACAAATTAGATATATCAATGAACGAATATTCTCTGGGATTGGACATTATCTCGGAGAGCACCAAACGAAGCCATGACGATAATCGATTGAGGTGGCTGCAGATAGTGGTGATTAACTGTATGAGGCTTGATTTTAGGGTGCACACCGTACAGCTAGGCTCAGAAGGGTATGGCGTGTGCAAACCCACTACTTTCGTGGATTCAGAAGTGGAAGGCCTGGGAATCGGAGAATGGCTGCCATGATGCACCTGAAGCATACTTGATTACCTTGTGAATACGAACTTATGACACACTTACGAGTTAGATACCGTAACTCGAATGAGCATGTACCAATGCATGTCGACTTATGATGACTACAATCAAGGGCCAAACGAGGCAGACAAAATTCAACCACCCACCATCGGATCCAGATAACCGATTATGAGTCAATTGATGAGACGCATATCAATTCCGAGAGTGAAGGCTATCACCGATCATGTCGGCCGTACCCTTGGATATACGGAAGCACAGAGACATGGAATTGGAGAAATCATACGAATCCGAGGGCTCTCAAGAGCAGCCATGACCAAGATAACTATATCATGCAATTATACTAGTTGACTGCTGCAGATATGTGATACCGGCCGCGATGGCCTTACCCCTCAGATGACGTTCACGAACGCGTTCAACGAAAGAAATCGTGTCTACCATCGATCGATTAGTCGGAAGTCGAGTCCGCCATATCACGTGTCAACTTCGATATATCGATGCCGAATGGCAACCGCAAGTCGGCCAATGGCATTTACCGATTCGAGCACCACCAAGCTAACACTATGGGGATCAATTGCTTGGATTCGGAGAAAGTGGAAGCTCACTTGGATATTCAGAACCATGGACTTGCAAGCCTGCTGCTGGAGCGGCTTCGACTCGGAGGTGGACTTGGAGGATTCAGGGTCAATTGGATATTTTCTTCTTGCTTTCTACTATTTTCTTCTCTTCTCTTGTTATGGATTTCGGCCGAGTACAAATGGCGTCGGCACGGGTTTTACCACCTAACACCGGAGGTGGATTTCCCCATGCACAAAATGTGCTGTGAGGCCGCCGTGATGGCACGGATCGGTTGTGGGACTTATTCAGACGTATGAAGGCGTACGCACCTTATCTTGTCTTTCTTCATGTATATATATGTGTATCGCAGCCCAGGAGGTTTGCTGATAAAGAGGGGGATGATGTAATGGCGGTGCCAGGTGCACTTGGCTGCCGAGGCCGGGTAACCGCCCTTCATATATAATCACCTCGCGAAGTGCTTTTGGCACACTAGCGATTATCTTACCTACATACTGTATACTTGATCTATATTGTTTATTCCTGTTTGCAACCATATCTACACGTATCCATCCATATGAGGACGTACATCCTTACAACTGGCTGTCGGCAGGATTCTTTGGACCTTCCAGGTGCTCGTTAGACAAGTCGGACACCTATGAATTCTCGACCCAGTAGAGCTTATCTTTAGAAGAGCACTTTTGATGCCACGAAATAGTAGAGATTCTTCTTATTACACTGCACCAATTCTTTCTAGTGGGTACGTTCCAAAAGAAACCCCATTGCTTGAAGGTTAAAACAATTGCAAGCAGTTCACGATCATACATGATGTACTTCTACTCAGCCGGAGAATATTTTTAGGTGTAACATTTCGGTGGCAGAATGGTTCTTAAACCATCATACAGGTTGACAATTCTTGCAATCGTAAAGCCATACATATCTATTTGGAGGATGATCAGTGTGGCTGATTTGAAGTGCTGCAAAATCTGTACCTCAGAAAAGACCTTCTTCAGTTTTGGAAAGGTGAGCTATGTTTCTCTCCCCTACTCTCATTTTGACTTACCTGTAGCCTTCTTTAGCAATTCAACATGGATGCCGAGCTTCACATATTGATAGATCAAGCTTTGATAGTAGTTTGTGAAGCCGAAAAGGACTGTGATATTCTGTTCTGACTTGGGAGTCAGCCAATCCTTGAACATCGCAATCTAATCTATTTTCATGGTGATACCTTCAGCAATGTTGACAAAGATGAGGAAGCAGACCTCCGAGGTTCAATATTGGTACTTCTCTGCCATGCAATATAAATCAAACTCATGCACCAATTGCAGTACTTTCCACACATACTCGTCGTGCTGCTTGTACTTGGTGGAGTAGATCAGGGTATGTTTGTGGTAACAAATAGCTAAGTAAATAATGTAAGACCCTAGGCAATAGTTGATGTAAGCCTGAACAGTAGCCGGCACCACTGTATTGGTTAGGGCAAATGGGTTTATCATGTACTCGAACTCACTGTATCAGATCCGGAATACCGTATTGAACTCATCACCTTCCTTAATGCTAATAAGGGAATAGGCGCTGCAAAAGATCAAGTTGTATAAGTATCCATTGGGAAAAATACTAAGTCGCGCTCCAGACACCATGACCGGAATGCTTAGCATGCATCAGACGCTTCAGACGAAACTTTTTAAACCTTCTTGTGAAGTGATACTGCACATACATATACATAACCCATGGCGTTGTACTTGCACCTCATGATGCAGCATTCATTACTATCGCAGCTATCCAGTGAACATAATTCTTACTGACACAGCCATGCAGTGTACTCACCTTTTGATCCGCAACACAACTCATGTAACGCATGAGTGTAATGTACACCGTAACATAACGCAATGCTCACAGCATGCGACATTTATATGATGCCCTGAAATGGATTCACATCTCGGGTGACAGATATAGTGCAGAGACGTTACTGTTGACGATGTTTGATATTAAGCTCTGATATATACAGTTTCCCGTTCTAAACACCATGCAACATGTCGGGTCCAGCCTGAAATACATCCTTTAAACTATTTTCTCCTCGTTCGAAACATCATGCTATACGTTGCAGCCAGCATGAAGTACAACCTCGAAACTACTTGCTCCTTGTTCCAAACAACATGCTACACGTTGCAGCCAGCTTGAAGTACATCCTCTAAACTACTCTCTCCTTTACAGTTATTGACCGACTCTGACTCTATGTCCTTGTACTCATTCTCATTCTCATTCTCATTCTCATTCTCATTCTTATTCTCATTCTCATCCTCCTCATTCTCGACGTTATCATCATCCTCATCCTCCTCATTCTCGATCTTATCATCATCCAGCTGGAGACCACGATGTTGCTGAGCATGACTCCTGGCCCTGTGAATGTCATCATGCTCATTGTCGCTATCATTGTTGCCATCGTCCACTCCATGCTCAGCATGGAAAGACAAATCTTTAGCAACGGGGATGTGGATCACAGCAATGATCAGAGTCTCAATGTCCGGCTCCATCATTGGAGCTTCCATCGCAAACTTGTTTAATACCACTCGATGAGGCTTGGCTATGGGTGGCATGTTATAGGCTTCTTTCTCATGTATAATAAGGTTGTTGAGAGTACCTCTTATGGACTTGATTACCATCTGTCTCAATGGAAATGGGAGATAGTTCCAAATATTCATGAGATCAGTGTAAGTCTCTGCAAAACAAATGTTAGATCGATTGTATGCATTGTGAAGCTCATACTTACTGCCATCATTAACTTGATTGAAGTTGTACTCCGATTTGGACCTGTTGCGCTGGATTTCGAGGTCATCGATTTCAACCTTTGTTGGAACTGAACCTCCATTTCTTTGCCACTCAGTCAGTGCATGATGCAAGCATCAGCAAGAGGTTATTCTGTCCAGGTGGAGTGGCTCTGTAAGAGTGGATGCACTACGTCAGAGCAGTCAGAGATACCCCAGTGGTGGCTTACTTCGCGCCTGGCATCAATACTATGTGTCGCGTTGCATATCACACTCCAATCAAAGTTTCACCGTTTAAATCACCCTCAGTTTGCAGTTTCACCGTTTCTATTGCCCTCCGATCGCAGTTTCACCATTTCTATCGCCCTTCAATCACAGTTTCACGGTTTCTATCGACCTCCGATCGCAGTTTCACCGTTTCTATCGCCCTCTGATCACAGTTTCACTGTTTCTTCTCGCTCTCTCGGTCTCCTATTGTAAACAAATACTGTGGCATTTTGGCCAACTGTGACTATACGCCGGAATGTATTCATTTGGTCCAGTGGAGAGCCAGCCCAGCTCGATCAAATCCAGCCAGCCGAGATCCAGTGTAATGGCAGTGCCAAGTGCACTTGGCTCGCAGGTGCACTTGGCCCTCGTAAGTATACTTGGCTCGCAAGTGCACTTGGTCTCGTAAGTACACATGGCTCGCAGGTGTACTTGGCCCTCGTAAGTGCACTTGGCTGCCGAGGCTGGGTAAGCACCCTTCATATATAGTCTGACCCTTTTCCACCCCCTTACTTTCAACCGTATTTGCACTTTAAGTTCTAAGTTCTAAGTTCTAAGTTCAACTCTATGATACTTATCTCTCTCTCTCACAGTCACGATCTTTATTTGCAATGCTAACAGATGTACAGGCAATTTTAACCGACAACTCGATCGCGTGTAGCCAGCCCGGCTTAATCACGTCTGGCCAGCCGAGAGCCAGCACAGCCCAATCGCGTCTGGCCAGCCGAGACCCAGCACAGCTCAATCGCGTCTAGCCAGCCCAGAGCCAGCACAGCTCAATCGCGTTCAGTCAGTCCAGAGCCAGCACGGCCCCATCACGTCCAGCGCCAGCACGGCTCAATCGTGTCTAGTCAGTCGACAGTCAGCCCAGCTCAACCTCCAAGCGTACCTGATGGAAATGCTAATATTTCCATCCAGATCTGCTCGTCGTATACAGCCAGCCGAGTGCCAGTCCGGCTCGATCACCTGTAGTCAGCTAGGCTCGATCACGTTTAGCCAGCACGGCTGGATCGCGTGTAGCCAGCCTGGTTCGATCGTGTGTAGCCAGCACAGCTCGACCATGTGTAGCCAGCATGTCTCGATCGCGTATAGCCAGCATCTCTCGATCGAGTGAAGCCACCATGGCACGATCGTGTCCAGTCAGTGGTGAGCCAGCCAATCTCAATTGTCTCCCACCAGTCCAACTGTTTGCCCAACTATTTGCACGCAGCATATATCGATCTTCTCCACCCGTGTACTAGCTCCAAGTACTGCCCCAAGTGCATCCAAGATCTACCATGATTATTTGTATATAGTTAGCAATAAATTTGTGAATCCAGTGTGATTTTAAGTAATCAATTGACTGCCCAGGTAAATCAAGGTAGTGACTGGAAAACAAGGCTGCGACCGTACAGTATGCTGCGTCTGGACATAAATGCTAAGAGGTTTCGTCTGCTACGGGTTAATATACAACGCGATGCATCGCGAGAATAAGGGACATGGTATAATAGCCACCGCAGTGTAAATATGCAATGCGACCCATCATCTGGGCGACAGATAGCCCGTAATTCTCCGTCAGAGGGTACCAGGTTCTGTCAGAGTCGTCAGAGCTGTCAGGAATACCCGGGTAGTCCTGACGGAAACTAGGGTTGTTGCTGATGATGCCATACATGTTAACATAATCAGTACCACGGGTGTCTGTTCCCAGATCTATTTATGCAAGAACTCTGAATGCCTGCCGCATTTGCGAATTCGTTGGAAGAAATGTATATATAGAAATTGTGGAATCTCCTTGGCAAGAAAGTAGCTATCTCATTCCTGGTGGTGTTTGTAACGCTTCATGTTGCAGACAGAACTCACATCAGATTCTTTTATATGATCGCACAGGCGTACAATCAAAGTAAAATCTGGAAGAATTCGATCAGTTTGTATGCGACGCTCATCATCTTCGTAACGGTGCAAGTTATTTAGTCACCTTACACACTCACGGGCCTTCTTGAATATGTGCAATCTGCTTGCATTGCAACTGTTTTTGATCTGACATAAGGCTGGTTAGTCAGTGCGAATGCAATTCTGGAAGATACCTAACTATCTTGAGTCACTCTTTCTGATGTTCCTGGAAGCTAATATTATCTCCTTCCTCTCTGCATGCCTCCGGCCAGGAATGCTCTATAGACTTTGTGTTGGAAACAATATGTTAGTCGGTATCTATCACTCTTGGAATTGTACAAGCTACCAGCAGAACCTCAGCTACAGTTAGAAATAGTGTCTCGCTCAGCAGTTGCTTCTCAATCATGCGATACATTGTCTCCAGAACAGCAGTAACTCGAAGGTCACCTGCTGCAAGGATACTTCGACTGCCATATGTTTTACTGCTAACCAATGGACTTGACGGTGTCCTTGGTGGAGACGATAGAATGAGTTGTGAAGCCGATGATGATGGGTGTAACCTCCAGAGTTGACTAAGGTTTGTCACTAAACAAATTCCGAAGTTGGAAATGATACTAGGTGCTTGCGACATTGAATTGGAGGCTTGATTCTTCGCCAGCCAAGACGGTTTCAGGGCTGAATTTGGCGTGGATATAATGGGTGTAGATACAGAGGTGACCTGAGTAATCGAACCTTTGATAGGTGAGGCTGTAGCCTTTGTCCACTTTCACTTCTCCTTGTCAGCCTGCAATGTGAGTTTCCTGTTATGACTGTTTGATGTACGTGGCATTGGAGTGACAACTACAGGAGTGACTGGTGCTGCTTTTGGAATTTAGGATGCAGCCTTGTGCAGTGGATTTGTTGTTCGGGTCATTTTCAGAAGGTAGGAATGTCAGAAAGGTAGGAATGTCAGAAAGGCAGGAATGTCAGAAAGGCAGGAATGTCAGAAAGGCAGGAATGTCAGAAAGGCAGAAAAAGAGTGCAGTTGCGAGGTAGACAAAGGGTAATTCAGTGTGGAAAAGGACTAACATGTCGCTTAGCATTGCACGTGAAAGGTTTCGACATAAAGGGGCAGATTCACACCATTTTGTATTAGCTTGTTACGAAATTGTTGTGTATGATTAGTCAATTCAATTCCAATAATGCCAAGAAAATTCAAACGTAACTGAAAACAACTCGGTCAAATGTAAAAACGACTCCATCTGACCCAAAGAGGATATGCCATAACTCTCTCTAAACCAACCTCTAAACGCAAACCTTCGTGTATCAGTATACCAGTCATTTGCAGCACTGTTGGATATATCGAAATAATCACTCAAATTGCTAACCCATCCATGGTGGAGTCAAATGCAACACCTCAAGCTATATGAACCATATACCTGCATCGACATCTTGGTGTGGGCCAATAGCCACTGACTCTGATGACTCATCAAAGTCAACTGATACTGACGAAACATCACACATTGTCTCCTGCTCCATCAATGTCTATGCCATTGGCAACCTCGGCTTCCGCAGTTGCTGTAACTCGACTGACCACTGCTCGCGACGTTGCATCATCAATTTGTGCTGTCTTTACCATTCATACAACTCTGGCACTCATTGACTCCTCCAGCATAGATGATTACACATCTTGGAGAGAGGCACACTCCACATGGTGAGTAGCAGTCACCTCCGGTTGTGTTATTGCCCAGTCGTTTATTGCAACGAACCTGGGAGCAGTTATCGGGCTCTCAGCATGTTCGGAGGTATCAGGTATTTCCAGATGAGATGATCGTGGTGGCGGTGATGGTGGTGGTGGTGGTGGTAGTGGTGGTGGTGGTGGAGTAGCTCTGGCAATCCTTGGAGGTGCAACTGCAATTCCCTTGAAAACAGCCACAATGATGAGAGGGTTGTAAGCTGTAACTGAAAACAAGGTGGACACAGAGTCGTTGTCATTGAGTCGAGTCGCATTCCATGGCTGCAGAGAGGTTTTGCCGGGTATGACTAGACACCTAAGAATACAACTGACATCTCTGGCAGGACATAGGCGACTCACAGCACTGTATACGACATTTGCGGTGAGCTTCTTGACTCGTGAGAGATGCCATCTATTCGGGCTATGGTGAATGAAGTTGGCATCTCAACGGTCAGAGCTTTCAGGGCCGTAGCTTTCAGGGTCGACAATGCAAACCCTGAAGGGGTATATAAGTGTTGGGCTGGTAGGACAGCATTGGTGGAGATATCATCGAGTTTTCATTTCTTCTGGAGGCCAGAGGCAATGATGGTAGATGGCGCTGCATGTTTGTGGGAGGGTGACTGCAGCTTTGGTGTCCCAGGATACCAGGTGTATTTCTTGGCATGGCCATTGCAATGTTTCGGGTTGTCACAGTCATCAGAGTAGTCGGAGTCGTCGGAGTCATCGGACTCGGGGTCGGTATCAGTAGGTAAAGATGGGTTTTCATTGTGACATCAGTTCATCTGCACCTGAGTTTTATCGAAACAGTTTTGGAGAAATGCTCGGAACTCACTTTACCATTCCATGTATCGTAGTTGCGTCGATGCCCGATGCTTCCACATCCCTTCAAATCCTGCAAAGTGCCTTGTTGTAACTGAGTCCAAAAAAAGGATATCATACATCAAGCCAATCGTGCCGTCAATTTTAACACTGTGAACGGCATACATTAGAATAAGGCTCCAAATATACTCGGCCATGAACTGTTTTCCAAAACTATTGAGGTAGAGAGTGTCATTAATTGAATCGGTTTTGGAGGGCATGTATGGGATCTTTTTAGGAGGCATTGCAACGTTCTGAGCTGTATATAAGCTGTATGAGGGGTCTGTCTGTGTTAGGATTACTGTGTCTAAAAACAATGAAGAGAGTGGTAAATAGGTAAAGATGTAATAATTAGAGATGATGAAGAATTGAAATTAAGAGAGTGTATGAGAGAGCATACGGGAGTATGTATACAGCATAGCATGTGCCATCAAGATGCTGAAATCGTGTGGACTGGCTCGCACAAGAGTTGAAACAATTGGTGATATCAAACATCATACTTGAAAAGGAGCTTTCCTGGATGTAATCTTTTATCGGCACTTACCTTCCGGCCTCAAAGATGCACCACATGTTTTCTACGACTCTGAGAGTGGTTTGAACTACTTCTGGAGCGTGTGACACACTGGTCATGCAAATGTTGGGTCAAAGCGTCGAAGTCTGTCAGTTTGGATTTCTACCATACGGCAGTAACATCAAGTTGCAACATAATGATACAGTGAGGTATTACAAACACTCAGTACCTGCCATATGAAGTGAGAGAAGTATCACCGGTATCTCTGATAGTGCATACGCATCTCCAGGCACCACCAATTGATTCTGTGCAGTGGTATCATGAACTCTGAACTCGTATTTTGGCATACAAAATAAGTGATATCACATGTTTTTGTCTGCGTTTCGTATCATCCGCCCAGTCAAACATCAAAACAGCAAGCAAATAAACATGTTGTAATAAAGTATATGTTGGCATACTATATTACTTGGCCAAAAGGCAACTATGACACCTCTTGTATCATCCAACAACTCCTTATAACCGGTACTTCCACTGTGGCCATCACATTATCCCCTCTTTTTAGGTGGAGATGTCCTCAGGTCCTAGTCAAGCCAGTCTAATATTATAAGGTATACCCCCAGGGATTAGACCCTGTAGGCCCGATTGTCACATCCCCTTCTTGGCGAGTCTTATCTGCTCACACTGGGAATTGAACCACAGATCTTTTTGGTATCATACTGTAATAAAGTATATGTTGGCATACTATACCACTTGGCCAAAAGGCAACTATGACACCTCTTGTGTCATCCAACAACTCCTTATAACCGGGACTTCCTCTGTGGCCATTACACAAGTCCATGGATTCTTTCTTATATTTGCATTACCATTAGTATCAGATTAGGCTGTAGTTGTAGCTACATCGTGACAAACTGTATCTGCAATGTATTCCATAGTCTTGACATTTTATATACAGCTCTGTGAGTTTTGTATGCCATGCGACTCAATTCCACAATCCATGAAGGGCAATGATCCATGCATGGCAACGCTCAAAATATTCTGCCAACTGCAGATATATCCCTCAACATTGTTTATACCACACGCACATGGCTCCCTAACAAACTCCGAATCATTTCTACCCTGTTTGCTTTCAACCTTAAAAGTCTGACCTGTGGATCTACAAACACATTGACAGCGACCATCTTCAATATTGCCCCCAACTTCTTGCGGCGAAGAGAGACTCCACTGAGCCCCCTGAACATATTCGAAAAAACTCTCAGCGATGTGTTAATGATTCACACAGTAGTTTCACTGCAAAGCATGACAATGTTGACGATTCTGACGTGTTTCGTCCGTTCCACATGTCACCTTCTCCAGAACCATCTGAATTTGACTCAAATACAAAAATCTTCTCATATCCCGATTGTAATAAAGTATATGTTGGTATACTTTACTACTTGGCCAAAAGGTAACTATGACACCTCTTGTGTCTTCCAACAACCCCTTATAACCAGTACTTCCTCTGTGGCCATTACACCATCCCCTCTTTTAGGTAGGTATGGCTTCAGGTCTTAGGCAAGCCAGTCAAACATTATAAGGTATGCTCCCAGAGATTAGACCCTGTAAGCACAATTGTCACTTTCCCTTCTTGGTGAGTCTCATCTGCTCATACTGGGAATTGAACTACAGACCTTGTTGGTGTCATACTGTAATGAAGTATATGTTGCATACTATACTACATGGCCAAAAGGCAACTATGACACCTCTTGTGTCGTCCAACAACCCCTTATAACCGGTACTTCCTCTGTGGCCATTACACCGATGCGGAAGCCCCTATCGCATACTTTCTGACAGCCGATGAGGACAATACTGAGCAATCCTTGGACAACAACATCTATCTGTTCGAAAGTGAGGAGGAGTACAATTCTGCAGAGCTGGTGATATCGAAAGGTCTTCCTGCCAATGTTATTGATGACTTCCTGAAGGCCAACCACAGCCTTGAAGAGTGTGTGCATGATTCTCTGAAATCCAATTACAACCTCCAGCAGAAAATCGATGCGATGGATGACAGACCTAACCATGACTGCGGAAAGAAAGATACGTTTTAGATGGCATTGAATATGCAGCATCTAGATGCAATTGAGTTTTCGCACTGTGACCTTATAGCGTGTGCACAATAGCTACTCAGGAAGCCATCATACGAGCAACATCTTACATATACTCCAAAACAATACTTCAATAATGCTGGGCAACATGTTTACAAAGAGATACATACTGGAAACAGGTGCTGGGATAAGCAGGTAAGCTTCCTTCTTAGTATACCCTTTACAATGCTCACAATTGTGAAGACAACACTACCAGTCGGTGACAGTTTGGTGCCAATGATATTCATGTTTGACAGAACCTATCTCAAGAACTTCTCTGGTGACAAGAAGGTATGGCCGATATATAGGACGATCGGCAACCTAACTGCAGCCGCACGCATGATGCACACAATGCAGAGTGTATTGTTAGTCACCCTTTCACCCATTCCAGTCAAGATGAACTATGTTCCCCTCAAAAGAAGAAATGTGCAGATGGAGCATTACCGAATAGTCTCCCAGAACATGCTGCAGCATGTGTTGCAACCCCTACTCAATTGCGAGACCCACACCTTCTATGCCTGCTGCACTGCTGGTGACTTCAGGCATTGTTATTCGATACTGGCTGCATGGATAGCCGATTACTCCGAGCACCTTGATCTTCATAACATCAAGAATCGTTTATGCTACTGGTGCAAATACCTATTGCAGGAAATGGGTAATCTACCCTGCCACCGACATGAGCGACACAACCTGGGGGGTCATCATATCTATTGTATACCGTCAGATTCAAATACACCCCTGAACATTGCCGATCTCAAATGCCACCATGTCAATCTACGTTTCAACACCTTATTGTATCTCGATTCTGTTACAAGTGATCTTTCCAAGCCTGATGTATTCCACACAATGCAAATTGGGATGTTGAAGCACCTCCTGATATGGCTTCACCAATTTCTCAAACAGTATAAGCGGCTTGAGAAGTTCAATGATATTTGAATCTTGGTACCTGTATACCTCGATATGACGAAACCAAGATGTGCATATGAGGAGGTTTAGTATTGGAACGGAGGAGAAATCAAGACGATGACACAATTTCTTGTGGGAGTCATATGCAATGCTCTGCGATACCCAACATCGGGAAATACACCATGTCATGCCCAGTCCATATGTAGGTGTAGGGCGTATCGGACACTACAATCGAAACCTCTTGAGTCTTGTTGTACCCTGGCACTACCCTGGTACTACAGACGCAGCATTTGCATCTGGATGCACTTACAGACACAGCATTTGCATCTATACACTCTTTCAGGCAGAGCATTTATTTTCGGACGCAGCACACTGAATGGTACGGTCGTAGCCTTGATTCTCGGTCACAGCCTTGGTATACTCTAATTGCGGCCGGCCTATGGCAGGGTAACCGTGTATCCGTCCAGTATATAGTCAGCTCGTGCGAGTGCTCTTGCACGCCATCGATAACCTTACCTATTGAACCCACTCTACTATCTTATTCTCGAATCCACGTGTGCAACCGTATCTACACTTATATCTACACATACGACAACGTACTCCCTTACACTGTTATCAATCTTTCGTAATTGGATACGTTTCGCTCACGGGATTTTGTGAATTACCCCTTTTCGACACGTTACTACTCGCTACATGTCATCGAGAAGTCATACGAGTACACGAGATTACTTCGAGAAATCACACGAATGCACGCGATCTACCCTCGAGAAATAGTACGAATGGACGAGAGATTACCTTGAGATATCCTATGGGTCTCATTACCCCTTTTTCTAGACGCATCGCATCGAGCTCAATGCGAAGTCGAAAACACTGGAAGGAAACCGAAGACGAAATAAGATCCAAAGACGCTATCAGGCCCAAAGACGAAGTAAGACGAGCATCTCGGTTCAGTATTTTGAGTATCTTAATGGTGCTGAGGCCACTCAAGCGACTCAGGCAACCACCCGAACCGGCATTCATCTTCACCCCTGGTGATGGACAGGTGGTGATGTCTGCGAAGGAGAGTCCAAGGTCGAAGGGCATGGTCGAAGGGCAAAAGTCGGAGGGCAACCGAATGTCGAAGACGAAGCGAAGAGTAGTCGATGACGGATGGGATGACCATACCTACGATCTGGAATTCAAGCGGACGCGATCACAATCATCGTTTGCACGGAAGTGCATGTACCTTATCGTTTCTACGGAAGTGCACCTGAATCGGAAGCTACGAAGTGCACTTGACGATCATCTTCCTACGATCTAAAGCGTACTTGACGATTACCTTCCTACGATCTCAGCGGAAGCTTAAGCGCACCTGACGATTACCTTTCTACGATCTAAGCAGAAGCTCCGAAGCGCACTTGACAATTACGTTTCTACGATCTGAGCGGAAGCTCCGAAGCACACCTATGAGCGTCAGCATTGCATGGAAGTGCACCTACGCAGAACGATTTCACGAGCACGGAAGTGCACTTACGGAGAAAGACTACCAAGGGCACAAGCTTTGCACACTTGATTGATATTGTAAGTTGATCTTCTCTTGGATACTCATGAGTTAGATAATCGACGAACCACACACGATCGATGACGAGAGACAATGACGTTTACCGATACAAGCAGCACCGAGCCTGCATGATGAAAGCTACGGTATACCGAAGGCTTGGATATGGAGATATGGAGATATGGAGATATGGAGGTTACAGGGGTCAATTGGACGTTTCCTTCTTGTTTTCTCCTTCTCTTCTCTTCTTATTTGATCTCGGCCCGGTACAAATGGCGACGGCACGGGTTTTACCACATACCACTGGAGGTGGACTTTCCCCGTGCGCCGGATCCACCGAAAGGTCACCCTCGAGCGGTACCAATCGGCAGCGGGATTTACGAGGCCGTTCGAGGGCGTACGAGCTTGGATTCTTTCTTCTTCTTCTTCTTCTTCTTCTCTTCATGTACGGGTATGCAGCCCAGAAGGTCTGCAGATAAAGAGGGCGATGATGTAATGGAGGCCGGCCTATGGCAGGGTAACCGTCTATCCGCCCAGTATATAGTCAGCTCGTGCGAGTGCTCTTGCACGCCATCGATAACCTTACCTATTGAACCCACTCTACTATCTTATTCTCGAATCCACGTGTACAACCGTATCTACACTCATATCTACACGTACATCGACATGCACCCTGAAATATACCAGGGCAGTCAATTGATTACTGAATGTCACACTTGATTCACAAATTAATGCTAACTATATACAAAAAATCATGTCGTGCTGACTACACGCAATCGAGCCATGCTGGCTCTTGGCTGACTGTATGCGACGAGTAGATATGGACGGAAACATTAGCATTTCGATCAGATGCACTTGGAGGTCGAGCTGGACTGGCTGTCAACTGACTAGACACGATCGAGCTGTGATGACTCACCATCGACTGAATGCGATCAAGCCAGTCTGGCTCTCAACTGGCTGATCGTGATTGAGCTGTACTGGTTACACGCGATTGATCCGTGCTGGCTACACGGGATTGAACTGTGCTGGCTCTCGGCTGGCTGTATACAAAGAGCAAAACTGGACGGAAACATTAGCATTTCGATCAGGTGCACTTGGAGGTCAAGTTGGGCTGGCTGTCGCCTGACTAGACGCAATCGAGCCATGCTGGCTTACCGCTGGTGGGAGATGATCGAGCTTGGCTGGCTCATAGCTGGCTGGAGATGATGGAGCTGGAGTGGCTCTCGGCTGGCTGGACGTGATCAAGCAGCGCTGGCTAATCTCTGTTGCGAGATAATTGAGCCGGGCTGGTTGGCTCACGGGCTGGCTGGCTCATGGCTGGCTAGTCATCATGTAATTGGAACGGCCAGATGAAGAACACAGTAATCAAGTGTCGTAAGGTATTGTTCAGAGTGATATGTGACCGTGTGAATACCTAGCGCCAGGAGTTTTATTTACAGTGCCTCACATCGTATCGTCACAGACTTACATGTTACCCTGCCAACAAATATTCTAGGCGTTCTTGGTACACTACCGACATGCGGACGCAGGGATTGTTTCCTGATGAACCCCCTCTCAGCGCAGTATTGTTGACCGTGCAGTTGAGTGCACTCACTCTCTTATTGAGTTTTATTTCCATTGCCAGTATGACTCTCACGATGACGAAACACTAGACCTCATGAACAATGCTCTATGTAGCTTTCACGATTCGAAGGATATGTTTCAACAATTCAGGGCTGGTAAATGATTTGCAGCAGAGGCCAACGAGAGACATACGGAATTGTGTGCCGAATGGGATGCCGAGTTGGAGGAAAACAACAAGAAAACAGAGGCCTTTCGACAGCGCATTCGCCATGTATGGAAAGGTATTATCGATGCAGAAATGGCTGAATACATTGACGAGCATAGCGATTTCAACTTTCCCAAGATACATCTCATGTAGCACTTCCGAGTGCAGATACAACGGTACAGTTCGTTTAAACAGTGGTCGATGGAGATCTGGGACAGTTCTCACCTGAAGGAGATTAAGGACGGGTTTAATACCTCCAAAAAGACAGGTGATTACTATATACAGATAATCAACTACTACCTTCGGAGTGATTCATTCACTGTCAGAAAGGCCAATCGTGATGCATGGAACCATAAACGAGCTGCGCTACAGACGACAGAAGTGACGACGGAAGTGACTGTGGAAGTAACCACTACCAGTAGACTTCATTTATTGAGGTTCATATCTCCACAGCAGCACAAAGGAAAAGAGAAAGTAAATGACTTTCAAGGCCTCTTGAAAATAATCAGTGATGACGTCCTCCAAAATGGTCTGTACGATGCAACCCGTCGTTTCTTACACTCCAAGCAGGTTAATATCGAGTCGGATCATCTCTTCAGTAGCGCTGCCACAATCTAGCATGGATTGGAGGTAGAATTGCGTAACATGTATGATGAGCGCATCATTGAGAAGCTCAGACATACTGGAGATAAACGATGGTATTCTGAGGCTATCCGCTATGACTGGGTATGGGTACAAACTTCGTAATGTAAGGAGGGGCAGGGGCTGTCTCCCAAGGCTCTGCGGGGACGCGTACCGTACTGTATACTTCGTTTATTGAAGCTGCCAGTCGTGCATGTGTGTGGTACGAATACCTTTTTGGCTGGCATACGTTGAAGTGATGAAGCCTGCCAATGGTGGAATGCCGGAAAGTACATCGCAGATAGTCAGGATAGTGAAACCATCTTCTGGAGATGCATATGCACTTATTAGTGCAGGAGATATTGTGGGTGTGGCTCACTTAATTCCAGAGGAGCCCATTTCGCCAAAGTCGGAGAATAAAGGATGGATAGTCAATAGTCATATAGACCTAGTGACTTGAAACGATATTTATTATAAGCTGGGGGACGAGTTGAATACAGCAGTGATGTAGTAGTATGAAAGTGCGATGGTCTATTCTTAGTCTAAGTGAGCGGTGTCTACCCTCACCGATCCACTAACATTGTGGGTATGCACATATCCCCTTCTGGTCCATACCCTCTGCCAAGCCGCACCTTATGTCAACCCCTTCTCTCTACCTTACATCGCTCCCAAGAAGTTCGAGATACTTCTCGAAAACAAATCCGCTGCTCCAAAACAAAACCGCTGCTTGAAAATAAAACAAAACAATTTGCCCTCGACTCCACGGCAAAGCTACCAATGGCCATCAACTTTGCAGCCTTAACCCTTCCTTTTCCGCTTAACCTTCGTTTCTCCCAATCTGTGTTCTTTTTTGTAGTCATCATGCATTTGCTTTGCTTTTGAGAGATTGGCGGCTGGTTGCCAGGTCATTTCATTGTTGCCATATCCTTCCCACATGATTTGATATTTGCAGCCACCTTTGATGCCAGGTGCCCTCTTATGCGAGACAATCGCCTTAACAACATATGAACGTTGAATTGTACCATGTTTGTCCAATACTGTGTATATGGAAGGAGAGGGAAGCTTTTCTCGTGTCAGGTCAGCGATGTATTTCATCAGTCTGCTGACATTCAGCGTATCGTGAATCGCCATATCTGCTCGCAACTCTAATTTGACTGCATTCGATCCTCGGAACTTAATGATTCTGTATGGTCCGGCCTATGGGTACTGTAACTTCTGACGAGAAGGATCCAGGCTGATGTAGGTAATCAGTAGGTCTTTAGTATCTAACATTACAACGTCTCCCACGTGTATGGTACATGGTTGTCAGCTCCGATTTGCCTCCGCCATTGGGCTATCTTGTGCTTTGCGTAGGTAGTCCTGTGCATCTAGTAAGGAAGACTGCAACAGTTCAACAAATGCCACGCCTTCTAAACTTCACATTCCATCATGATGATGCTGACGCCAGCTCGCAACGAAGTCTAGTGGAATAGAGTGTGTGTATCCCAGGTCCAATTCCAATGGGCTTCGATTGGTGGATGAGTGCGTTGAGGTGTTGTATGCATATTCCGCTAGTGGGAGCATGGTATCCCACTGATCTTGGTGGTGAGTGGCAAAGGGCTGTAGATATCACGTGATCTGCTTGTTCGAGATCTCTGACAGTCCATCTGTCTGTAGGTGGAATGCTGACGACATCAGCAGCTTCGTCTTCAGCTTCTTATTTACCTCCGTCCAGAAATATGACATAAAGCATGCATCTCTGTCGCTGACGATCTCTCGTGGGTCACCATGAAGTCGTATGATGCCTTCTAAATATAGCTTTGCAAACTTTGCAGTGTTAATGGTCTTAGCGCAGGGCATTCAGTGGGCTCGTTTGGAGAAGTGGTCCATGAAGATCACAATGCAATCGCTTCCTCTCAAAGGTGTTGGCACGTCAGTAATAAAATCTACCCCCACACACTCCGAACGGCCTCGTGGAACTGGTAGTGGTGACAACAAGCTCATTACTTTTCCAGCCCATTGATTAACTCGTACGCACGTATCGCAGCCTTTTGTGTATGCTTGAACTTCTTTCCACATCCCAGGCCAGAAGAAATGCTGTCTCACCGTCATATATGTCTTTGCTGCACCGAAATGGCGTCCCACAGCAGCATTATGTACCTCTCGGAGAATCCTGTTCCTTAGGGGCGTCAGAATGTAGAGTCGACTTGGCTCGTCTTTCTATCATTCAGGATCCTGTTTTTGTAGGTCAAGATGGAGCAGACCGTCATCTTCGAGGAAGAATCGGTGGCTGCGAGCCCACGCCTTTCGCACTGAAGCCGGAGCAGACATCTTTGGCGGGTGTTCATCATTGGACACTAGTATTTGTACCATCTCGTTACTTTAGCTGTCGTCCTTCGTTTCCACCGCAACATCTTGTAGCCACTCTGCCGAGTCTTGGACTACCATCTGTGTGAGCCATCATTGGGAGACTTGACAACGCTCGCGTCTGAAGTCTGGACATCTCGTCAGTGCATCAGCTGCCTGGTTCTTCGAACGTGAAATGTTTTGGATATCGTCTGTATAATTTTGTAACGTTGCTAAGTACTCCATCTGTAGTGCTGTGAATCGAGGTTGTGTCAGTATGTGTCTTAAAAAGGCATGGTCCATAAGGACCATAAAGTTCCTGTCCAAATGGAGGTAGTGGTGCCAGTTCACAATGGCATCACGAATCACTAGGAGTTCTCTGTCATATATAGGGTATCGCGTCTCTGCACTTTTAAGTTTCCGGCTCCAAAAGGCAATGACTCTCATCTCTCCATCTCGTTGCTTCTGTGATAATACTGCTCCGATTGCATATTTGTTGGCCTCAGAATGCAGCACGTACTCGCACCCTTTCTCAGACACTGTAAGTACGGGAGCCTTGCAAATAGCATCTTTTAATGTTTCAAAGGCTTCTTCTGCCTCCCCATTCCAAACAAATTGGACTGTACCGACATCTTTGAGCCATGGTTCACTAAGGCGGCCAGGCATTTTGGCTCTCTTACTCACTTTCACATACGATATAATGGCAAGGCGATGTGAGCATAGTGCGGTATGAACTTGCGGTAATAGCCTGTCAGACTGAGAAAGCCACGACTATCTTTCTCGTTCTGAGGGCAAGGCCATGCAGTCACCGCTCTCATCTTTGACTCCAGCTAATGCACTCCTTCTTGGTTGATTCGCAAGCCTCAAAATTCAATCTCATTGCGGAACCATTCACATTTAGATTTTTTCAATTTCAGGCCAGCTTTCTGCACAAGTTGCAGTACTGTGCGCACGTGATCCAGGTGCTCCTCTCTCGTCGAACTATGAATTAATACATTGTCAAGGTTAATGGTGATGAACTTACAGAGCTTAGGATTGGATGCAAGCAGGCGGTTCATGACTCACATGAATTGACTTGGTGCATTGGCCAGTCCAAACGGAAGGACCGTCCACTCGTACAGCCCATACTTTGTTGAGAAAGAAGTATTTTGGCGATCACTGGCACATATTCGAATTGTATGGTGACCCGAGGCAAGATCAATCTTTGAGAAGCAGTTCGAATACCCCAGCAGTTAGACAAGCTGTTCGATGTGAGGTAATGGGTATCGATCCTTCCTGCTGATGCGGTTAACTGCGCGGTAGTCGATGCACATGCACAATCCACCATCCTTCTTAGGTACGAAAAGCACGGGGGAGCTATAAGGGCTGCTGTTCGGCCTTACCCAGCTGTTGCGTAAGGCCTTTTCCAATTGTTGTTGTAGCTCCATGTCCTCTTTAGGAGACAAACAATATGGAGGTCAGTATGGAGCTTTCTTGTCATCTTCCAGCGATATGTTGATTTTAAATTGCGGTTTACTTCACGTGGTATCATACGTCGGTTCTGGGAATAGACCACCATTATCGAAATCACGAAGCATGCATTGAAATTCGTCTGGTGGCTGTGTGTACTCAGGATCATCGTACCGCATCCGAACCATAAATTCCCTGGCCAAAACTCGGTGGTCCATACGACGGAGTTTGTCCTTGCCAATAATTTCGATGCTCATAGCTCGGGCTGCTCCTTTGATAGTGTCTTCGTCTGGTTTGCTGTCTGGCCGAAGGCCACGAAGGTAGTGAATACGAGTCGCCTTTTCCCTGTCGTCCCATGGTACTCCACCCTGTGTTATCCACATCTTATTTGGACGATGGTTGATGCTGTCTGTTCCATTAATATTGTGCATCCAACGTTTCCGAGTACGATATCAAACCCCTTTACATCGTAGACCGTGAACCACCCTGTAAACACATAACTGTCATCTCCGGGTCTGAGTTTCAGACGCACTTGTTGTCCTCTCTCGATACCATCATCTACCTGATCATTGGCTGTTTCAACAAACATCCAGCCACCATCTCTCTTCTCTAGCACTGCGCCCTTCTTTCTTAACTTTTCCATTGTTGTTCTCCATATAAAATTCTCTGGTGCTCCATCGTGTTCGACTGTCTTGGCTGCTAGACTTCTATATGTATCATCTCCCTTCTTGAATCGAAGCCTCCCTTCGAAACGAAGAAGATCTAAGGTGTCGCTATCACTGGTTTTAAAATGATGGTAACGAGTAAATCTTTTCATTGAAGTAGACACAGTAGCAGTTTTAGTTGCAGGGAGTCGATTCACAGCTAATCGCTCCCGCTGCCAAGTCCTGAGCTCGAATCATCATCTGAATTGTCACCATTGCTTCCACTGTCAGATAATTCCTGCACTTCAGGTTCCTTGGCATCACGATTTTCTCCACTTGAGGTCTGGACCAAGCGGAGGCTCTGATGCTTTCCTCCACCCCCGCCTCTGTTGCCGCTCTTCTTGCGACCGCCCCGGGAACCTCTACACCTTTCCTCCTTGTCCTTCTCTGGCTTTTCATTTTTTTTCTTCTTCTCTGCATCTTTGTGGGCTGTAGCCTTCTTTTCTTTCCATGCGGCCAAGACCTTCTCTTTGTTTGGGCACATGCAGACGGGGTAACCCACTTCACCACAAGCGTAACAACTCCGGTCAAAGCCTCCTCCGCCGCCTTCTTTCTGCTTGCCTTCCATTTTCTTAAGCGTTGCCGATGTCGGTTGCTTCTTGGAGTTAAGCGTGGTGTCTATCTGAGAGACGTACTCCATAACGTCCTTGAGTGACGCTGCAGGCTGATTTCCCAATTTCTCAATCAAAGTCTTGGACACTTCCGGATTACTTTTGAGTTTAAACTGGTACGAGTCGCAGGGATGCTAGTCAGAGAGTGGTGTGTGTGATTCCAATTGATTGTGAAGTATGCGGAAATGTTCATTGAAAGCCGATACACGCTCACCATTCTTGATGCCCAGTGACTCCCAATCACATTTCAATCGGATTATGGCATCCGGAGGTATGAAATCCTCCTTCATAGCCGTGCATAAGTCATTTCAAGTAACGGTGGCATTGGAAGTCGCCGGAAAGCAGTGGTGGGCCCACACAGCTGCTTTGTCACGGAACTGCCGGAGCGCTATGGCGGTCCACCCATCCGTCAGCGGAATGCCAAACTCATCGACAAGCCACAGTGTGAGCGGGTGCGATCCGAAATGACGATGCAGAGTCGATAAGAATGATGTAATGGCATCGAGACTTCTCTTTCCATTGAAGGTAGGCAATCCTGTCGATTTGATGTTAAATGTACTGTTGTTGACTACCACGGGAATATTGGCAGCTGCTGTCACGGTGCCCACTTTGACTCTGACCAAGGCCTTGTTTGTAGCATTCAGTTCCACCATGGCTAACTCGATTTTTTCACTGATCATATCTCTCTCGTCTTCAGCGGTTGTCAACACTTTCTTGGTTGCTTCTACTTCTTGTATGGCTGCGTCCAGCTTGGCTTGCATCACCTTGTTCAGTGCATTCTTCGTGGTGACCTTCCGTTTCAGCTTCGCCATCTCCAATGCGATTGAATCATCAACCAAGGGTCGTGCCTCTTCGTCTTTATCCTCGTCGGGGGCTTGTTGCGCCAATCTGTCACACTCCACCTGCTTCACCACGAGGGCCGGCTCCTTGTCGGCTAGTTGCTTCTCCAATTAAACAAGTACCTTGGCAATTGCATCCCGTTCTCCATGGGCATCCTCACCCATTCGGATAAGATCTTCGACTTGTTCTCGCTACTCGTCCTCAACTGCATGGAACCAATTGATGACTTTATCGGGGATGCCCATCTGCACGATTGTAGGCGGGTGATTAATGATCTCCGTTGGGTGGGTTCGGTCATCATCGGTTGGCTGTTCGCGAAAACTGAACCCCTTGGGCTGCACACCTGGAAAGACGCCACTAGCCCTGAGGGCTTTCAACGTATGCGCCACTTCTGAACCATCGCCCTTTCGACACCCAGCAGAGTTTAGGTGTGCCGCAGCCGGCATCGTGATGGTGTTGTCGTTATGGTGTTTCATCGTACAAGATTTGTCTTTTTCGCCTTCGAAAATCATCTGCGATCATTTTCACTACTGCATCTCAAATTGAAACTGGGCTCCGATACATATAAGGTGCAGGAGAAGCTAATCCGAAAGTGTTGCTATCAATGTAGTAGTATGAAAGTGCTATGGTCTATTCTTTGTCTAAGCGAACGGTGTCTATCCTCGCCGATCCACTAACGTCATGGGTACACACGTATCCCTTTCTGGCCCATACCCTCCGCTGAACTGCATCTTATGTCAACCCCTTCTCTCTACAGGTAAAGAGGGTATAAACGGTGTTTAGCACTGTAAATAGACTGAATAAACATTACTTAGTGATAGGCAGACCTTCAAGTTGCTTGCGTCCATCCAAGATATTGACCCAAGCAAAGTGGTTCTTGAATACAGTGGTCAAGAGGGTATAAACGGTGTTTAGAACTATAAATAGACTTAATAAACATTACTTTTTGATAGGCAGACCGTCAGGTTGCTTGCGTCTAGCCAAGACATGGATGCTAGCAAAGTGGTTCTTCAGGAAAAATGATGTTATGGTGTAATATACCATGTATTGTATCGTCATTACAATGCCCAGAGCAGTGTTGACACCAAGCACCAAACACCATGCAATCATACCGGTCAGACGAAGAATATAGTATATTAAGCGTCCTAAGGTCCTGTGCAGAGTGATATGCAACCGTGTGAATAACTAGCACCAGGAGTTGTGTTTGCAGTACCTCACATCGTATTGTCACTGACTTACATGTTACCCTGCTTACTGACGTTCCAGGCACTCCTGACTCACTACCGACGTCCGAGCGTGACTAATACTCCCGGGCCCAGGGATTCTTTTCCGATGTCCTGGAACTGCAAACACGGTGAGTATCTCCAAGATGAATGGAAGGGTGAACGAATTCACGGATGGGGGAACTCAAAAAATTTTGTTTCACGCAACCTGAAAGCATAAATACAGAAGACGTCCGGCGTTGGCCCCCGGACGGGCCGGACCGCGTTTTTGTACTCGTACCACCCTTACCACCGCCATCACAATCTAATAGTCGCACTTCCTGCTCAACGCGGTGTTCCCAACTAGGTGGTGGCAATTATCTGTGTACACACCAGTAGTCTGTGGCGATCAGGGATAACCTACGCGGACCCGTTTTCATAACCATAGTATTTTATTAACGCATGTAAACTCCCATGAACTTCCATCTAGTTTCTGGAGTGTACATATCAATCGTACAATACCACAATAACTACCCTAGAGTCCATCTTCTCCATTTCTTGTCCATATCTCAATCCTCAATGCGTACTACGCGTGCCAATCTGTAAACCTCCTGACTCCCTGTTTCCCTATATCCTAACACAAACTCCATAATCTAGTATCATTCTGACAACAACTACAATTGCAGAAATGCCAGAAATCAATACCAGGGGTGCCGGAATAATGTTTAAAAGTATTCTCAGAATGCGACCAGTTTTACCAGCACGGAGGTAAGGCGTTGCAGCTGAAACAACAAGCATCACTACCTGCCCGGTAATAAGCCAGCCAAGAACCGCAGCTCGCTGACGAAGAGTACTGCTGCGGCCAGGTTCGAAGCCCGTCATGACAAACATAACAATATATGGAACCGCAAGCGAGCAGAACCAAAACAAGCACAAGCCGCAGGTCCAGACCCACCTCGCTTTTGAGACGCCCGAACTCTACATTGACGGTATATTAGTTGATTCGTTCTATAAGAATGCTGTACCGGGGTATATTTACTTTGGGTTTGAATCTCGGTGAGGTACTAAAAACCCCCGTGTCTCCATAAACCACCCCAACTGAACAACTAGTTCGTTGCTCTAATTCAGCATCGGGTCCATCGGACGGATTGTGGTCTTCTTCGCTTGATTTCCATTCTCCTCGATAGAACACTATATAGCCGCGTGGATATTGCGGTTGGCAAATCGTCGCCATTAAGTTAATCACGGACATCCAAAGATACGACACAACGGTGAGCGAATATGCGGCGTATCCGTATTCCACCACGTGCGCCATAAAGTTCTTTCGACGCAAACAGAATCTGTGCAATCGCAGCGAGGGCTTTCACTACACTGTAATTGCTCGAGACTTCTGTATCATCTCCATCCTTCACCCACGGGTATGGCTCGAACTCAAGAGGGACAACTACTAGATGATAGCTGGTCTTCCCGTCAACCGGTAGTTTGCGGAAGAAAAACCACATTGGCGTGTGTCTGACAGGGTGTTGTCCATGAACGTCTCCATAGAAGAAGGTACTGTAATCGATTGAATACGCACGCATTAGCCCTAACATATAACAGGTAGGGGAAGATATACAAATGATCCCGATCAATCCCTTTAAAAGCCTCAGGCACTTGTGCTTTTGTCCCTTCAAATTTGACCACCATGACGAGAGCTCTAGCATTGCGAGCTTTTTTAAATGCGAACTGTTCAGTGTCGCGGCTTTAGCTGTCGTTATTACCGCAACAAACATGCCACGAAACGGTGCCAAAAAGCTTGAGAGCGTGAGGAAGATGGTGTCTGATGTGGAACAACCGGCCAGTAGCAAAACTGTCACAGCGTGGGTAGCATAGTTGAGGATTATGAACTTAGCGACATCGATCCAGGTAGCAGGTCTACAAATGGTTTGTCCTGCTGTGCCAACAATCAATGATGTTTCAGGATGCGTAGCCATGCTACGAATAGGAACGGTGGTGTTGGGCCAAGTGACTGAGGTTTTTTTGCTCTTTCGGCTGATCCCGCGGACTTGGAATGAAGCTTTCAATGATGTCCAGGTTTGGTATGTGGGCGGGATATGAGACTATATAAGTTGGCAGCGCGCCTTCTTATCTTCCTCAATAATAAGAAGTTCCGTTCCTGGAACTAGCCTCTCCTCACTTGATCACCTTTAGAGAGTTCTACTTGTGTAAGATGTAAACTGGACGCAGCGGTACAGCCTCTCGATGAACCCCGCATAATGTGAAGCGTATCACCAATAGCACATCCAGCTTTAAGACAAGGTGCCAGCGCACTGCGACCTGAAAATCAAAGATTCAGTATGGTACATCATTGGTTCGCATTCGAATGTGCAAACAGTATTCCCAGCCTGGCAAATAGTATGTGGAAAAAGTTTAATGCTATCTTGAGATTTTCGCATTTTTCTACTATATCCTAAAAGGCCTCAATCGTAGGCCTGACTCTCGTTTGTTACTGTTGAGTGTAAATCTGGTGCCCAGAGTTTTCAATAAGCGGCTTGTTAGGGCGATGGAACATCTCCCTCGCTCGTGACGTTAACGCCGGAAGGCTAGATATCGGGTGTGATAAGTATTTGATCAGTTTGCGTTATGTTTTTGAATGCTGATTCGGTACTCCCAGCGCACATATCTAGTGCTTACATTCTAGGAAATATGGCACATCACTGCCATTTATAGGTGTATTCTCATGCGCTCATCATGCATGCGATGCAATGTTGGCTACTGTGTCTGGTCCACGAATGGAGTCGTCACCCAATTAATATGACGAATCGCGATCAACCAACAACATTGCTGCCCTACAAATTCATGATTCCTGTTACTATATACTACTTCGCTCACGTCATCTAGGGCATAGGGCATCAGGACATCCACACCTCGGCATAGTGGACCTCGGCATGATCTCATAGTACCGTACACACAAGTATATAAGAGAAGACATTCTCCATATATATAGACAATTACACAACTCTAGAACTTCTAAGTTTAACAGGTTATGAGTCTGGCAGCCACTACTACTATCATCTAAATCTCCACTCTTTTTATATGATGATCTACAAGAACCTCCACAATACTATCTTTCACACTCAAACTTAACACCACCCCAATAATCGAATATCATCACCACCCTCCCAATGACTACCAATTCGTTCCAAACTGATCATGAGTTTATTGCAAAATTAACTCACAATAACTACTCTAGGTGGTATAATAAGGTATATGTTGGCATACTATACTACTTGGTCAAAAGGTAACTATGATACCTCTTGTGTCATCCAACAATCCCTTATAACCGGTACTTCCTCTGTGGCCTTTACAGGTGGAAACAGAATACAAACCATATTATTATTACAAAGCAAGCCTATGATATCGTTATCGGAATCGAACTGCTTCTGTTTGAATAAGCAGTTGCTCTTCATCCTATACAATAGGATTTGTCTGAATGAGCTCACATACCATAACACTGATACATACTGGTTATTCCAATGACCTGTTGCATAGATTGATGATATCGATAATCCAGTGGAAATGTGGGAAACTGTAAGGACGTACGTCCTCGTGTGGGTGAATATGTATAGATACGGTTGCAAACAGAAATAAGTAATATATCAATTCTGAGGTTGTAGATAAGATAATCGCTAGCATACCAAAAGCAATTTGCGAGGTGATTATATATAAAGGGTACTTACTCAGCCTTGGCAGCCAAGTGCGCTTGTGAGCCAAGTGCACTTACAAGGGCCAAGTGTACTTACCAGGGCCAAGTGTACTTACCAGGGCCAAGTGCACCTGATACTGCCATTACATCATTCCCCTCTTTATCAGCAGACCTCCTGGACTGGAACATATATATATATAAAGAAACACAAGGTTAGGTATGTACGTATTCATTCATCAGCATAAGTCCCACAACCGATCGGTACCATCGCAGTGACCTTACGGTGGATTCGGTGCATGGGGAAATCCACCTCCAGTAATAGTTGGTAAAACTTATGCCGACGCCATTTATACCAGGCTGAATCCATAAGAAGAGAAGAAGAATGAAGGAAACCCGAGGAACTGTGTCATTTGCTCCAAGTCCTCCCGATCCTCCATAACCCTGATCATCTGTAGCTTTGACCTCACGTCGATTATGGCCATGGCTTAGTTGGATGCTCCCGATGGAACTCATCGACTAGTTCTTGAGTGTTTTCGAGATTCTCTGCCGGCTCCCAGCTCGTACGTAGGTATTTGTAACCGGCCCACTGAACAAGATAGTGGAGCTGTCAGTAGCATCGCTTGCAATCGAGAATCTGATCGACCTCCCATTTGTCCGTATTATCGACAATTGTCGGCTGCAGTTCTGATGGCGACTGGCTGATGGCAGGTGGCGAGTATTTATCAAGCAGCGAGATGTGGAAGGCGTTGTGTTTACGCATCATCTTGGGCAAGTCTAATCTGTAACCATTCTTATTGATGACTTTACTCACCGTGTATGATCCAATACGCTTGTAATCCAACTTTTTGCACGTTCTCATCGTCTAGATATTCCGAGTTGAAATCTGGACTTTATCTTCGACCTTGAACGTCATTTCCTTGCCGCCAGCATACTTCGTCTGGTGGGCTTGAGCTTCCAACAGGTTTTCTCTCAGGGTGTGGTGCGTCTCCTTCAGACTGGGTGTCAAGGTATCTGCTTCAGCTTCCCACTTCCAGCATGCTAGGTCTTTGTGTGCCTTGAACTGCATCATCGGATGATAGTTATAGTTGGCCCAGAAGGGGATCATCCTTGTCGAAGCAAGTACCGCGTTGTTGTATGCGAATTCTGCCAATAGTAAGTGCTCCACCCAGGTATCCTGCTCATAGTTGCAGAAAGCCTGGAGATACTGCTCCATCGTCTGATTCTGCTGCTCCTTCTGGCCGTCCATCTGTGGATGAAATGTGGTCGATAGTCAGTGATCCATACTCAAGTGGCTGGAGACCTTCGTCCAGAATCGGCTTGTGAATTGGGTGCACCAATCAGTGATGATGTTGTCAGGGACGTCGCATTTGCAGATCCCATGTTCGAAGAAGATCCTGACCAGTTCTGGTGAGTCGACATCCTTTCTGCAGGGCAGATAAATTGCCATCTTTGTCAGTCAATCAACGATGATTAGGATCTCTATGTATCCGGACGCGGTCAATTGTGATAAGTCTGTGACGAAGTCTATGGTGACACCTTCCCCGGGCCATGACAGTGGTGTCAGTGGAATGTTGATTACGTGCCGGGCATGATACGGGGCCTTGATTGGTGACATACTTCACAGCTGCTGATGTACTTCCTTATGTACGCATCCTTTGCAGGCCAATAGAAATCTCTAGAGACTAGCTCAGCAGTTTTAAGAGCTCCAAAGTGATCAGACTCGGGGTTGTCATGAAAGGTACTTGTCACTTGACCGCAGAGAGTATCGTCCGCAGGGACATATATCCTGCCCTCATAGGTCAGAGCTCCAGCGATGACACTCTATTGGTTGCCATCGTTGGCCTTGATTTCGGTTTCGACTTCGGCTATGGCTGTGTCCATTGGGTTATCGACTAGCTTACTCGAGACATCGACCGCCAATAGGTCAGTAGCCTGAGCCTTCTTTATCGCCGGTAGGAGGTCATCATCGGGTTCATCTGCCAGCGTCTCCAAAAGCGGTCCGACAGGCTTCTCATAGCCGATCTCATAATGGGACCCTCTCGATGGGCCATCGGCAGCGTATTTCATACCTTCCTAGCGGTCGATTGTGAAGTCATATACCAAGAGAATATCCCACCACCTAGCCTGTTGCTGTGAGAGCACTTTGGAAGTTTGTAAATACTCAAGATTCTTCTGGTCACTCCGCACCAAAATCTTGTGGCGGGTGCCTTCCAAATAATGTCGCCATTGCTTGAACGTCACGACGATGGCGAGAAGTTTCCGAACGTACATGTCGTAGTTCAGCTCGGCTGGAGAGCACTTTCGAGTGTAACAATTGACTCTCCGAATGGTTCCGAAGCCATGTTACTGGTTCAGGATATCTGCAATCGCAAAGCCACTCGCGTCTGTCTGAAGGCTAATCGGCTTGGCTGGATCTAAGTGCTGCAAGATCGGTGCCACGGTAAAGGCTTTCTTCAGCTTCAGGAAGGCGATCTCTGTATCTCTTGGCCACTCCCATTTTGGCTTTCCTGTAACCTCCTTTGCCAAGTTCGATATGGGTGGCGTCACCTTGTCATGTTTCCGGATGAACCTCTGGTAGAAGTTCGTGAATCTGAGCAGCACTTGAACATCATGGACTGACTTAGGAGTAAGCCAATCCTTGATTGTTGATATTCGGTCGGATTTCATGCCAACGCCTTCGGAACTGATCTCAAAGCCAAGACAGCCGACTTCTGTAACTCCAAATTGAAACTTCTCTGCCTTGCAATAAAATCCAGATTCTTGGAGTCGTTCCAGCACCTTCCAAACATGCTCGTCGTGCTCTGTCTCGTTTGTGTAGTAGATCAGGATGTCGTTAAGACAGCATGCAGCAATGTCGTCAATGTAGGGCTGCAGACATTCGTGGATATAAGCCTGGAAAGTAACTGGTGCGTTCATACAGCCGAATGGCATGACTTTGTACTCGAATTGACCATATCGGATTCGGAACGCAGTCTTCTACTCTTCACCCTCCTTAATGCGAATAAGGTGGTAGGCTCCGTGGAGGTCGTGTTTCGTAAAGACCCTGGCGCCTCCCACGCGGTCAAGAATCTCGGAATTTAAAGGAAGAGGATACCGGTGCTTAACTGTCGCCTTATTGAGTGCATGGTAGTCCACACAAAGTCTTAAGCCACCGTCCTTCTTCTTTGCCAAATGTATCGGCACCACCGCCAGTGATGATGACTGCTGGATGAAACTATTTTCCAGGTTTGTCTCGATATAGGCCTTTAGAGTTCCCAACTCAGACTGCGACAGGTTATAGATATGCCCATATGGCAGCTTGTATCCGGGTTCCAGATCGATCGTATGGTCAATTGATCAGTGCAGTGGCAACATCTCTGTCTTGGCCTTGCTAAAGACCTCAATGAATTTCTTATATTTCGCTGGTATATGTCCGCCATTGTCAGTCGGTACTACCAGCTGTCCGGTCCCATCCGCTTCATCTGCACACGTTAGTATTAAGTTCTTGTATGACAATAGAAGTGAAGGTTGGAATCCAGGAGCCCTTGTCATAACGAGTTATCCTCGATGCGAATCCCCACTGTTCAGTACGTTCTTCATGACTCAGCAAGCCGGTAGTAGTCATTTAAGCTCCGAATTGTTGGTAACTCATTTGCTGCAACTACTGCCGCTGCTCCCTGCCCACCTATACAGCATCGGAGCTTCTCACCTAAGATCTCGCTCTATAATGATGTTCCCAGCAGTCCGGTACACTCTCCAAACCGTAGGGCAAATACGTCGTTGACCT
Organism: Wilcoxina mikolae CBS 423.85; assembly: GCA_014904905.1. Classification (NCBI taxonomy): domain Eukaryota; kingdom Fungi; phylum Ascomycota; class Pezizomycetes; order Pezizales; family Pyronemataceae; genus Wilcoxina; species Wilcoxina mikolae. The sequence continues at coordinate 297,577 of MU122105.1, forward strand.
CATTACTCTCAAGAAGGTCATTGAATGCAGTTGCTCCAAAGAAGCAAATATCCGGAAGCTTACCACCACCCCCCTGCGAAACTCTGTTGGTATCCGAGTACGGAGTTCCATCGCGATTTAAGGTGGTGGCCTGCAGTCCACTCAGGGTTCGCATGGGCATAAGTCCACTGACTTTCCAGTCGATATCCGGGTTTCAAGCTTTGAATCAAGATAATCCCAAAACCAAGTCGTATGTCTTCATGGGTACAATTAAGACATCCGATTTGTCAACAGGTACCAAGCTTTCAAAATACTGAACTGAGAGAGTAGTCGTTCTACTTTGTCTTGCAGACATCATCTTGCAGCCATTGAGATTCGATGTTGCGATGAATGCTGGTTCGTCCGGATTGCCAAGCCGTGTTCACAGTTTGGGTGTCATGAAGATAATCATTGCTCCACAGTCATTGAGAGCTCGGACGAGATACATTTCGCTGTGACCATCTCGGATGAGTACTTCGTGTATGATATATGCCGAATCTAACCGCTCAGTGCCACACAGGTACTGACACAATATCTGAGCTCTTCGGCTCTCCAAAATAACTCTTGATTTTAATGAAATTCGGTGTGCCTGTACTCCGTCCAATGTCGCCATGAGCACCTGCGCTCAGAGCCTCTCCACCACCAGCTCCATCTCGTCTATCCTCTCATATCGAGCCAGGTATTGGGAGAGGTAGAATAGTCTTTTGACAGCTGAGTGTCAAACGACAGTTGTCATTTAACTTGGAGGCCGCTGCCAGTGAAACCTCTGAGGCCGCACCCACCGGAGTTCAATTTGTCTTTGTCTTGATAGTCGGTCTGACTGTACTGTGGACACATATCCGAAAAGTGGCTGCCGTTGCAGCAAAAGCACTTCTTATTGGCAAGGCTGTTGTCGAGAACCTCCCTTGAGATCCATCGTACCGGAGATTGGTCGGTACGTTTGCTGCCACTGCCGCCACCGCCGATGGTCTTTCCACATGAAGTTGTCTCAGAGGGCTCTGAAAAACTACATCTCCAGTCGGTTCATTTGAACTAGTCGTGGAGCGATTTACTGCTACCACCGGAACTGCCGCTAGGCTGCTTCTGTTGATGTTGTTGTCTCCTGATCGTCCTTCCTGGTCGGGATTGGAACTCAGCGGCTGCTGCTCAGTCAAAAGATTCGTCAATGCTTCCGAACCTCCCGTTTGTCATCAAGTGTTAAACTTGTACTCATAGTCCAGGCTTCATACCCGTCCAGGCCATTTGGTATAATCTCTTAGGATCCTATTCTTCGTCTAATTGGGCTTCCCACCACAAGGTGTGGAGCCAGTTAGACCATACTCGTACTGGTTCATCCTGGTTATAGAATTCCTGATCGAACTCTTGGTAGGCCCATATGGCTGCGTTCTGCACGCGGTCGGGGTCGCCATATATCTTTTGGAGTTGCTCAACGAAGAGGTTGAAAACGTTCATTTCAGGGTGATTCAAATTCCGTAACTTTTGTGCTCAAGTGACTGGGTCCACCATCTTTGTGTTCCGTTGCAAAGGATACTTATGGCCGCTCCAACTGCCAAGTAGGTTCAAGACGTACTTGACTTGATCCGGTGCGCCGTTCGGGAAATGATCTTCGTATTAGTCGAAGTTCCCAAAAATGACACTGATAAAGTTATTCAATTGGGGGGTTCTCCCTGCAGTATCGCTCAGGGTCGACAATCTTAAGAATTTCAAACTTACCACATTCCTGCTCCACAGCTCACTCCCTAGCAGCCTCTCGTTCCCGAGCTACTTGTATCTCCCGGATCCATTCCCCTTGTTCAGCTGCTCTTCCGTCCCATTCAGCCCATCGTTTGGCTCGTATTTCGGATTATTACTTGAAAAGGAGCTTCAGTATCAATTGATTCTGGGTGGCCATGTCGCGATAATGATCTTCTGTAATCATTGATGAGAAGTCATCGTCATTGTTATCATCTCTGATGTGAATATTATCCCGCTCAGGATTGAGATCACCATAGTCAGGTTTCGGATTTTCAATGTCGGTGTCGAGTTTATCATCAATCGCGGCGGTATCTTCGACTGGAGCCTGTTGGCTGCTTGTCATCGGTTCCTGCAGAGTTTTCTCACTTACGCAATTGTCAGCAACATGTAATTGACTTCTAATTGACTTCTTTGGAGGCATTGTGGTACAATTGAATGTAATTGGGTGATCGTCTGTTTTTGTGTGCATGTCGCGACGCGTCGAAAAAGTAAGGAGATCGTGAAGTCCTGTGAGCAAAACATATCTGGTGACTGAAAATAATTCTAGTGTAAGGATGCATGTCCTGGTATGGATGAATACGTGTAGATACGGTTGCAACCAGATATAAGTAATATATCAATCGTGAGGAATGTAGGTAAGATTATTGCTAGCGTACCAAAAGTACTTCGCGAAGTGATTGTATATGAAGGGCGCTTACCCGGCCTCGGCAGCCAAGTGCACTTGCGAGGGCCAAGTGCACTTACAAGGGCCAAGTGCACCTGGCACCGTCATTACAGGAACCCTGCAGAGTTGACTCAACTATAGTGGATCACAGATTGGAGGAACTCAGATTCTACACATGTTAATAGAGTTGGCAAGGAAGCAGATTGGTTCGTTATAGATCGAACCGAGGTGGGGTTAAAAGTGGATTCAATCTGAGGTTTGAAAAAGTGTCGAAGTTGGACTTAAACTTCGAACTAAATCCCACAACTGCGATTGAACTCGCTTCTTTATTTTCTTTTACAGTTGTTGGGAGAAATGGTAGGGTTGGAGGGCAATAGCTTAGCCAGAATCTGCTTTGCTCAAACCAAACCGATTTATCAATGGTACGAACTTCCGACAATTCGTTACCAACACTACATATTAGTAGCATCTAGACTCTTAAGTGATGAATAGATCACTCAGTATATCACCAGACAAATTGTCATTCGAAAGAAACTAATTGGTACCCCTGTGTAAATATATGAAGAAGAAAAAAACACAAATATTTTCTATTTAATCAAACAAATTCGAAATGACCATCAACATCCTTGAATGATAGATATCACCTCCTATGGACCAGGAGATCATGAATACACTCAACAACAATTCTGAAGGAACCCCACTTACCAATGAAATCAGTGACTCAGCTCCGTGTTCAGCCATCAATATCTGCAGCAGATATTACCGTCTTGACCAAACCCATCACATATATGAATAAAGAAATAGATGTGCCATCACAGGAAATACCAGATACAAATACCTCTACTGCAGGTTAGACACTCATTCAACTGAAGTGTACAGGAACAGAGAACTAGCTCTGAGCAAGGGAGAAATTGAAAAATGTACATACTATCAATCCGCACTTCATCGGGACAAAATCAATGCGTACTGGCCCATTAGTCACACCCTGATGTTGGTTGTGCACCTTGAACGTCTGGAACGTCGGGAGGCCGAGTAATATGTATGTTTGTGACAATACGATATAAGGCACTGCAAAAACAACTCTTGGTGCTAGGTATTCACACGGTCGCATATTATTCTGCACAGCGCCTTGGGGGGCTGAATGTACTGTGTTCTTCGTCTGGCCATTCCAATTATATGGTGACCAGTCAGCCATGACTTGTGAGGCAGCCAGCAATGTTCCAGCCGAGCTCAATCATCTTACACCAGCTGTAAGTGAGCCCTGCCCGATCGCGTCCAGCCTGCTCAGAGCCAGCCCTGCTTGATTATCTCCTGCCTGTCAAGAGCCAGCCCAACTCAAGTACATCCAGCCAGCCGAGAGCCAGCCCAGCTCGATCATCTCTAGCCAGCTGTGAGCCATCCCAGCTCGATCATCTCCGGCCAATCATAAGCCAGCTCTGCTTAATCGCGTCCATTCAGCTGAGAGCTAGCCCAGGTCAATTATCTCCAGCCAGCCGTGAGCCAAGCTTGATCATCTCCTGCCAGTGGAGAGCCAGCCCGGCTCGATCCCATCCGGCCATACGAGATCAAGTGTAAAGATAGTACCAGGTGTATTTGGCTCGTGAGCACACTTAGTATTGTAAGTGCACTTGGCCTCGTAAGTTCACTTGGCTCACACTTTGCTTCGTAAGTACACTTGGCTCACACTTGGCTGCGTAAGTGTACATGGCTGCGTAAGTGCACTTGGCTGCATAAGTGCACTTGGCTGCATAAATGCACTTGGCTGCATAAGTGTACTTGGCCGAGTAAGTGCACTTGACCTGGTAAGTATACTTGGCCAAGTAAGTGTACTTGGCAGCCGAGGCTGGGTAAGTACCTTTTATATATAGTTTGATCCATTGCCATCCCTTTACTTTCAATCGTATTTGGACTCTATGTTCTAAGTTCTAAGTTTTAAGTTCTAAGTTTAACTCTATGATACTTCTCTCTCTGTCTCTCACTGTCACTCTCTTCATTTCCAATAATAACAGATGTACAGATAATTGTATCCACGGTAACCAGCCAGCCATTAGCCAGCCCTCCTCCAACATCTCCCGCCAACGAAGAACCAGACCGGCTCGATCACATCCGGCCAGCCGAAAGCCAGCCCTGCTCGATCATCCCCCACCAGCAGTAAGCCACCCCTGCTCGATCGCATCCAGGCACCCGAGTGCCAGCCCAGCTTGATCGCGTCCAGCCAGATGAGAGCAAGCCCAACACAATCGCGTCAAGTCAGCGGTGAGCTAGCCTATCTCAATCGTCTTTCTCCACCCATGGACTCGCTCCAAGTACTGCCCCAAGTGCATCCAAGATCTACCATGATGTGTTGTATATAGTTAGCAATAAATTTGTTAATCATGTTTGAATTTAAGTAATCAATTGACTGCCCTGGTAAATTATGGCTGTGACCGGGAATCAAGGCGGTGATGGTACAGTGTGCTACATCTGGAAATAAATGCTCCACCTGTAAGTGTGTATGGACGCAAATGCTGTGTCTGTAAGTGTGTTCGGACGCAAATACTACATCTGTAGTGTCAGAGTATTGCCAGGGTACAATGAGGCTCAAGAGGTTTCGTCTGAAGCATCTGATTCACCCTAGCCATTCTGGCATCCATGGGGCGACTTGGTTATATTTCCGATACTTCCTGTCACCTCAAGGCAAATTGCATTGAACACACGAGAGCTTAAGAGAGGTATACCAATGTCCAGAAACCTTCATCAATATTGACATCAAAGGCATCTCAGTGATCCACTGATAATCATCATCTTCTCTCACCAGTTGATATCTCCAAAGCAACTACCCTTACACCAGTTACAGCCCCATGGAAATCAGGAAACGATCCGAGAGTATTCTACCAGTGTAACATATGCAATGACCGTACCAGCTTCAAAATCCCTCAAGACACTCCCTGCTCCCATGCTCATCTAACCTGTCGATATTAACACCTCAATTGCAATCCACTGTGGTACTGTCAAGATCTGTGGTTGTCAAGTTGATGCCCTTTACACACATACATTTCGACTGTATCTCCTCTCCATAGATTAACTAGCTTCGACAGACTACATTGACACTCTTCAGAATGGTACATACATCGGGAAAAAAACCAAATCCTGTTGCAGATGCTGGAACAGCTAGTGCGCATCAGATGCTTCAATCGAAACATCTTGAGCCTTGTCATATCCTGGCACTACCCTGGCACTACAGACGGAGCATTTGCATCCAGACGCACTTCCAGACACAGTATTTGCATCCTTACACACTTACAGGCGGAGCATTTACATCCACACACAGTTAATTCTTTTCCAGACGCAGCATACTGAATGATCGCAGCCTTGATTCCCGGTCACAGCCTTGATTTACCAGGGCAGTCAATTGATTACTTAAAGTCACATTTGTAATTTATTGCTAACTATATACAAAAATTCATGGTAGATCTTGGATGCACTGGGGACAGCACTTGGAGCTAGTGCAAGGGTGGAGAAAGACAATTGAGATTGCCTGGCTCACCGCTGGCTGGACACGATCAAGCCGTGCTGGCTACATGCGATCGAACTGTGCGGGCTCTCAGCTGGCTGAACGTGATCGAGCCGTACTGGCTGTCGGCTGGCTGGATGCGATCGAGCCGTGCTGGCTCTCGGCTGGCTACATGCGACTAGCAGATCCGGACGGAAACAATAGCATTTCGATCAAGCGCGCTTTGAGGTCGAGCAGTGCTGACTCAGTGCTGGCTGGATGCGATCGAGCCGTGCTGGCTTTTGGCTGGCTAAACGTGAATGAGTTGTGCTGGCTGTTGGCTGGATGGAAAAGATCGAGCCGTGCTGGCTGTCGACTGGGTGAACATGATCAAGCCGTGCTAACTATCGGCTGGCTGGACGTGATCGAGCCATGCTGGCTCTCGGCGGGCTGTATGCGACCAGCAAATCTGGACGGAAATATTAGCCTTTTAATCGGGTGCTCTTCGGGGTTGAGTTGGGCTGGCTGTCAACTGACTAGATGCGATCGAGCCGTACTACATCTCGGCTGGCTGGACGCAATCGAGCCGTGCTGGCTGTCTGCTGGCTGGATGTGATCAAGCAGTTCTGGCTCTGAGCTGGCTGAACGTGATCGAGCTGTGCTGGCTGTCCGACTGGCTGGATGCGATCGAGCCGTGCCGGCTCACCGCTGGCTGGAGATGATCGATAAGGACCAGCTGGTTACCTTGGATAAAACTGTCTGTACATCTGTTAGCATTGTAAATAAATAGAGTGACTCTGTGTGAGAGAGGGAAAGAAGTATTTTCGAGTTGAACTTAGAACTTAGAACTTAAAACTTAGAACATAGAGTACAAATCCGGTTGAAAGTAAGGGGGTGCAAAAGCGTCAGACAATATATGAAGGGTGCTTACCCGGCCTCGGCAGCCAAGTGCACTTGTGAGGACCAAGTGCGCTTGGGGGCCAAGTGCACTTATGTGGCCAAGTGTACTTATGAGGCCAAGCGCACTTACGAGGCCAAGCGCACTTACGAGGCCAAGCATACTTACGAGGCCAAGCGTACTTACGAGGCCAAGCGCACTTACGAGGCCAAGCGTACTTACGAGGTCATGTACGCTTACGATCCAAATGCACTTACAAGCCAAGTGCAACTGGTACCACCATGGCACTGTATCTCAGCTGGTTGGATGGGATCGAGTCGGGCTGCCTCTCTTGCGAAAGGTGTTTGTACATTTAAAACAACATTTAGAGGAACGAATGAGCCAAGCCGGGAATACACTAATGCTGAATCGAGTAGCCGGGCGCATGCTAAGGCTGCTAGAGTATGCCTGGCTACTTAATTGGGAAGAGCGAGTCCACTAGTGGGTGATAATTGAGCTTGGCTGGCTCACAGCTGGCTGGATATGATCGAGCTTGGCTGGCTCACGGCTGGCTGATCACCATGCAATCGAAATAGCCAGATGAAGAACCCAGTATATAAAGCGTCCCAAGGCAGTGTGGAGAGTGATATGTGACCGTGTGAATACCTAGTACCAAGAGTTGTTTTTGCAGTATCTTACATCGTATTATCGCGGACTTACATGTTACTATGCGAACCAATGTTGCAGGTACTCCTGGCATTCCACTGACGTGTGGGCATGACTAATACGTCTGGGTGCAGGAATTGTTTTCCGATGTACACCATATAATTACCAACATCACTATTATATATAACTGGAGACTGTGCTAAAGGCATCTACCTAATCTCTCCAATTGAACTCATATTTGTACCACTCACGACTGTAGTACTCATACCCTCCAAAAGAAAGGGAATGAGAAAGTCAGACATAGTTCTGACATTGGCCTTCTCAAATTCAGTCCTAATCATGTGAAACTCCAAGCCTATCCGAAATACTCTCACTATCACAGCATCAGGAATATGGCACCTACACCAAGCCCATATGGATAGGACTGCCATACAATTTCTAATCCATGCATATACTCACCATGAATGAATATGTATAGTATGCTTTCAGGCCCAGAACAAAACAACATTTCTCAGAGTCACAATCAGAAGTCAAACAAAGCAATTTGAATTTATTCCCTCCGAGGTCTGCAGCCCATTTGCGACTTCATCATTTGCAGGTAAAACAATTCTCACTTCATTCATCGACGACTATATACACTACTTATCTATTTGGATACTTCCAAATGACGAAGCAGAAATCTGCACTGCCACCTATCAGTCATTTCAAAACCATGTCCACTCGATGGCATATGAAATCATGGGAATATAATACAACAATGGCTACGGACAGTAACACAACAAAACCCCCCGATTGGTATTTCCCACTTGAGGTACAACTTGTGTTGCCATTACAATACCAGGGATTAGTACCATTGTCGAACCGATTTGATTTGAGCGAACTGAATCATTGACAACACATTCACTTCAAATCCCTGCATTTCAACCCACCATTTCGAACAAATGTGAGTAAATGTGTTCTTGACCTATCGGGTCGATATTTGATTCACCTTGTAGCTACCTTCAAGTGCTGCAAGATGAATTCAAAATTGAGCTGATACTACAGGATTTCAGTTACATATCATTTTTCGCAGTTGTGGAATTCGGTGGAAAGTTCAAGTCGCACCCTACAGTTCGAGTGAAACGTAACATCCAACCTCAAATTTACTCCGGCTGGGTGTGATTTACAGCGAACCAATCCGGTTCATCGCCAACACTAAGTACAATTTATGACACTTGCTCTACTTACTTCCATCATATGAATGGACTCCACAAAATAATAATATTAATGATTACAAAGATAGTGAGTACAATGGAAATCAAATTCCAAGTACCTATAGAGTTCTGCGGAGAACAATCAAAAATGTCAGTCTCCTTATATCAATGTATTCCAAAAGAACACCTACCAAAGGGAGACAACAGAGACAGTGACCAAGCTCCATACCAAATGCCATATGGAATACTGCAGGTATTTGAAAAATTTTGTCACAATGATAAGGGACAAAACACATCTTGTAAATCATCTCAGTATCGATTATTGCGATTCAGCGAATATGTCAGCCATCTAATTCCTGAATCACAACTTGAATGTTGAGACATATTCTATCCATAATCAAATTCCTGTATGATAGTTGACAATACATACAATTTGACTACTCTTGGGAGAATATGAGACACTGAGTCGAAAGCAGTCCAAGCTAAATTAGAAGTTATTTTTGATTGTAAGGGTATACATCTATATAGGCCTCATATAGAAGTATAGGTGTAGATACAATTGCAAGTGAGGAGAAGTGAATATAATGGATTAGTAGATATATGGGATTTTTGCTAGCGTGCAAAAGAACTTTGAGATGTGACTATATATGAAAAGTACATACCCAGCCTCCACTTCCAACTATACTTACAAGGCCAAGTAAGCTCATGGGTGAAATGTATCTGCGAGCGAAGTGAACGTACAAAGCCAGACATGCTGACAAGCCATGTGCTCCTGGAACCACTACTATATCATCATCTCAGCAGGAGCATACCTTCTGAGCGGCCATAGGTATGTATAAAAGAGAAGAAAAAAACAAGACAAATAAGAAGTAACAATCTGTGCTCATACACATTCGCACTTTCTTGTAAGTCTTGCAACTGATCCCTGCTGGTCAAGGGTGACCATTTGGTGGATCCGGCCCACGGGGCAATAGCACATCTAGTGCTAGGTAGTAAAACTCCATGCTGACAGGATTTTTACCAATACAAGACACAATAAAAGAAGGGAAGATAAGAGAAGGGAAGGAAGAGAAAGAAACCTCCAGATTTTCTGAGAATCCTCCATGCCCTTCTCTCTGAATTCCGGTTCACTTGTAGCGCTTCGGATCCAATGTGTTGCTTTCAGTAATACCAACTCGGAGGAGATGATGTCATCAATGGCTTCAGACATTAGTTGTTAGTATATAATTTCTCTCAATCAATATCTTTCATTGTCCACAGGGTATCCACTCTGGTCAGTGACACATCTCTCAGACCAATTGGCCTATGATTATTCTAGGAACATGAATTGTCTTTGAAGTAGTCAATTGACTTCAATGGGTATACTCATCTTGATTTCAGCTGCAGAATGGCAGGCCATACTCCTGGGAATATGACTTGATATTGCCCTTCAACCTTGCAATTCGAATGTGATTCTGATGGTCACTGGCTGATATGAATGCGGCATTCTGCCTTTCAATTGCAGTCATCATATATCGATATGAATTTGTACATGCTTGTTCGAGTTTTGATATCTAACTCATAAGCATTCCATAAGGTCATACTCACAAAGTAATCAAGTATGCTTTTACTTCAGGTACTTCAAGACAGTCATTCTGTTATTACAATGCTTTCAGCTTCCCAATCCCCTATAGCAGTGGGATTTCTCATGCTATGACCTTCCGAGTATAGTTGTAAGGGATACCATGACACTCTATATCTGATCTGATACGTTTAATCATTACAATCTGTGGTGACATCAATCAATTATTATCATGACGTTTTTGGTGGTTTGGGAGATAAGCACCAAATGCAGAGCATATTCGTTTGTTGATTTATCTACTTCATACGCATCCCATGTGAGTGTCATTGTTACCATAACATTCTACTGCTGTTATATCTTTCGAAATTGTTGGAATCCTGCACCAGAGTAGCCACGTACTCCGAATCAGGAGACTAGGCTTACATCCGATTCCATCATGAAACGATTTCTACCCCAATATGTATATGTCATAATCGGACTTAGATTGTGTACCTGGTTCACATGGAATATTGGTAGGCAGGATATTATGTACGTCCACAACGATACGATATGAGCCACCCCAAAAACAACTGTTGGTGGTAGGTATTCACATGGTCACATATCACTTTGTACAGTGCCTTGGAACAGTTGATATACTGTGTTCTTCATCTGACCGTTTAATTTGCATGGTGAAGAGCCAGTCCAGTTCCATTGTATCTAGCCAGCAGAAATCCACCTGCTTGATTATCTCAAGCCAGCCCAGAATCAGCACTACTCGATCTCATCTCATCCAGTTAAAAGCCAGTTCCGATAGATCATCTCAATCCAGCCGAAGGCCAGTACAGCTCAATCACGTCCAGCCAGCACAAATTGATAGACTCATTCAGCACAGTTCGATTGTGTTCAGCCAATCGAGAGCAAGTGAACAAAAATAGGTCAGTGAGTTCTTGTCCGATCAGCTCGATTATTAGTTCATCGTATAGCTAATATCAAGTATTAATGGATGAATTAAAGATCAAACCGATCGGAAAAGACCTCGCTTAACTATTTTGGTTCACACTTATAGAGTTCGATGCAAGATTGAGTCAAATCTCAGATAGAACCCGGATGAAACCCTTCTCAGTTTGATCTGCCACAAACAGCTCCGCTTCATTGCCAACACTACTTCCAACTAATTATATACTGTAAGGACGTACTTCCTCATATGAGTCAATACGTATAGATACGATTGCAAACAGGAATAAGTAATATATATCAATTGTAACGTATGTAGATAAGATAATCACTAGCATGCCAAAAGCACTTCGCAAAGTGATTATATATGAAGGGTGCTTACCCGGTCTCGGCTGTCAAGTATGCTTGGGAGCCAAGTGTACCTGCAAGGGCCAAGTGCACCTGGCACCAACATTACATCATCCCCCTCTTTATCAGCAGACCTCCTGGGCTGCAACATATATATACATAAAGAAAGGCAAGATAAGGTGTGTATGCCTTCGTACATCTGCATAAGTCTCACGACCGATCAGTGCCATCCCGGTGGCCTCACGGCGGATTTGGTGCACGGGAAAATCCACCTCCAGTGGTAGGTGGTAAAACCCATGCCGATGCCATTTATACCGGGCCGAATCCACCAGAAGAGAAGAAAGAAGGAAAATCAAGGAACCATCCAAATCCTTCTGATCGTCTATAACTTCCGATCCGATCCTCCAGAGCTCTGATCTCTATAGCTCTGACCTCCAAATCGGAGCTACTCCATCAGCAGACCTCCAAGCCCACTCCTTCAGCAGGCTTGCAAGTCAATGGTTCTGAATATCCAAATCGACTTCCCGTTTTCTCGGAATCCTAGCAATTAATCACGCTAGTACTAGCTCGGTGGTGTTCAAATCGGTAAATGCTATTGGCCGACCTCTGGAAACCATTCGGTATCGATATATCGTATTTGATACGTGGAATGCCGGACAACATTTCCGACTAATCGATCGATCGTGTATGATTTCTTTTGTTGACTGTGTTCGTGATGTCATCTGAGGGGCAAGGCCCTCTCGGCCGGTATCACATCACTGCAGCAGTCAACTAGCATAATTGCACGATGTACATATCTTCATAATAGCTTTCGCTCTCATCGATGATAGCCTCCGCTGTCGGCATTGAACATATGCGTCTCACCGATTGATTCCAAGTTGACTCATATATCGGTTATCGGGAATCGACTTTCGGTCGCCATCCTGCTTCAGAGCACATGGTGGTTGACCTGTGTCGGCCTCATTTTGCGCTCGATTGCAGTCATCATATGTCGACATGCATTTGTATGTGGAAGTAACCAAGTATGCTTCCGCCCCAGGTACATCAAGGTATCCATTCTCCGATTTCCATACCTTCGACTTCAGAATCCACGAAAGTAGTGGGTTTGCGCAGGCCATGCCCTTCCGCACCTAGCTGTAGGGCGCGCACCCCAAACCTAGCCTGATATTGTTAATCACCACTATCTGCGACAATGTCAATCGATTATCATCATGGCTTCGTTTGGTGCCCTCAGAGGCAAGTCCAATTGCAGAGCATATTCGTTCATTGATAAATCTAATTCGTAAGTAACCTCTCATACAAGGTCATAGTTACCATGTAATTCAGTGCGTTCGTACTCTCGATTCTGACGGTCCAATGCGGTAGCCTTCTCATACGTCTATTAATGATTGCAGCCGAGTGTGCATTTGATACGTTCGGTGGTGTTTCCAGCGATTCACAGCCGCTAACGTACTTCCTTATGTACACATCCATTGTAGGCCAATAGAATTCCCTAGAGACTAACTCAGTAGTTTTAAGAGCTCCAAAGTGATCGGACTCAGGGTTGTCATGAAAGAAACATATCCCTTTACCATGGAGGGTATCGTCCGCAGGGACATATATTCTCCCCTTGTAAGTCAGAGCTCCAGCGACGATACTCCATTAGTTCTCCTCCTCGACTTCGACTTTGGCTTCCGCTGTGTCCATTGGGTTATCGACTAGCTTATCCGAGACGTCGACTGCCAATGAATCAGTAGCCTGGCCCTTCTTAATCGTCGGTAGAAGGTTATCATACGATTCAACTGTCAGGGTCGCTAAGAGCTGTCCGACAGGCCTCTCGTAGCCTATCTCATAATCGGGCCGTTAGCGGGGTTTTTGTTTGTGCCTTCCAGGTGCTCGATAGTGAAGTCATAGGCCTATAAGATCTCATTGACTTCCAGCGCACCTGCAAGCCAAGTATACTTACGAGGCCAAGTGTGCCTGCAAGCCAAGTGCACTTACGAGGCCAAGTACGCTTACGAGGCCAGGTGCACTTGACATCTGCAGTATGGTGGGTTATCATTCCAGTACTTCTGGTTCGGATTTTGTCGTGGTTGCGATTTCTCGGTTTCTGGAACTGTTATTGCCCTCTTTTTGAGGTCGGTGCTCCATGGATGACTAAATATGGTATCGATTCTCATTGATTCCCATTGATTTCCTCGTTGATATATAGCTTTTGATTGTCATTGTTGCTTGGTACTTCTATATCTGCATTCGATTGCAACTCTTCGTAGAATCAATTATGAAGTAAGTACTACTTAAAGAAAAGGAGTAGAGTCTCGAACGTAACTTTGGGCATCGCCATCAATTCAAGTAGACTAATCGTCATCCAATTCGGCCACTGGCATTTGTTTCCAGCTATTTGATTCAGAACGTGCAATTTGAACTCATTCGATCAGTATTCAGTAGGTTCTCATGAGATTTTGTAAGCTTTATCGAGTTTTCATTACTAACCTCCACAATAGTTGATCCAAGGTCAAGTTCCACACGATCGTCATCCTTCATCCTGCATCTTGCAAACCTTTCATGAAATAGCCTATCTGCGGTCCAAAATGTATCATCGAAATCGAATCCAAGATTCGGCCAATCAGGCCAATGGTTTCTCCAAATCCGTTATTGATCCGGTCGCTAGGGCACGAAATCACTCCACATTTACCATCAATTTGCGCCATCAGGTATAAAATCAGTTTATGAATTAACCAATGCTTCCAGCACAAAATCAGTCGGTGATCCGGCCATCTCGACACGAATCACAAAGTCAATTATTTGGCCATTCCAGTCCGAATTTATGTATTCCCGGTGCGTCTATCGTCTCCGCTGTATCGGCCTGTATATTTGATACAACACCCTTTCTACTGAACTTGTGTTAGCCAATTTGATCAATGTAAAAGATGGAGCGGTAAATATTGCGGAATCCAGGAGCCCTTGTCATAACCAGTTATCCTCGATAGGAACAACCACCATCCAATACTCCCTTCATGACTCGGCGAGCCGATACCAGTCATTCAAGCCCTGCATTGTTGGTTACTTTTCTGCCTCAACTACTGCCGCTGCTCCCTGGTCGCCCATCCAGCATCGGAGTTTCTCATCTGAGGTTCCGCTCCATGATGCTTGCAGCAGCCCGGTGCACTCTCCAAATTGTAGGGTGAATGCCATGATGATCTCGTTGCCTTCAAGGAGGTCGTCAAATGCGGTTGCCCCAAGCGAACAAATGTCCGGAGGCTTACCACCGCGCCCCTGCGAAGTTCCATTGGTATCCGCATACGGAGTTCCATCGCGATTCCCATTCGTGGCCTGCGGCCCACTAGGGGTTCACAAGGCCACCAGTCGACAGGTCTTCCAGTCGATTTCCGGATTTCGGACCTCGAACCAAGGTAATCCGAGTCCCAATACCAAGTCGTATGCCTTCATGGACACAATTAAGACATCCGATTCGTCAACCGGTGCGAAGCTTTCAAAATACTGACCTGAGAAAGTAGCCTTTCTACTTTCTCTTGCAGACATCATGTCGCTGCCATCAAGACTCGAGGTTGCGGTGAATGCTGGTTCGTCCCGAACGCCGAGCTGCCTTTGCAGCTTGGGCGACATGAGCCGCGGCCGGTGGACTTTCCACTGTAAGTTGTCTCGGCAGCCAAGTAGACATCCATCCTGCTTGGATAAGATGAAGGAGGGGTCCATCCCACTTGAATAAGATGAAGGAGAGGTCCATTCCACCTGGAAATGCAACCAAGTAGATGTCTATTCCACTTGAATAAGATGAAGGAGAGGTCCATCCCACCTAGGGATAAGACGACTCCGATGTGTGAAGGATCGCACATTATCAATTGAGAATCAATTTACTTCCGACTTGGATCACTTCCGTTAGCATAACAATTGGCATCGTGCAGTCGGTAGTCATATTTGTCTCATATGGCATCGTCGGTTTCTCGAACGATGATTGGTAACTCGATTGAGTCTCTCCGAGGAGCAATCATAATTGTAGTTGCGATCACGTATCGAAAGATATGTTCGTGAATGATGTTTCTTTGATCATCCTGTCTTGTAGAACTGCGCAATTGAGTATCGGCTTTGATCTGCTTGATACTTTAGAACATTTGGGGTTAACTTCCCACTCTCAGTTGCTTCATGATCTGCAATTGCAGCCCCACTATCAGGGTCTTGAACTCTGCCCATTGGTAGTCTTTCCCCGTGAATGCACTTCTGTACTGCCGTAGTCATTCTCCATAGGAGCACTTCCATGCAATGCTGATGCTCCGTAAGTGAGCTTGCAGCTTGGTTCGTAGATACTAATGCATCGTAGGTGCGCTTCAGAGCTTCCGCTCAGATCGTACAAAAGTGATCGTCAAGTGCACTTCATCGAACGTGTTTATCATTGGTGATGATGAATCGACACGTATAATACACATTGATGAAGGCTTCATTAGCACTTCGAGCTGCTCAATTAGTTGCCCTCAATGGCATTCTGACTAGTTTCGATCTTTCGTTCGTATACGAATGCTTTCGTTGAATGTATTTCAATTACTTATTGATGGTGAGGCCATCAGGCTGATCACCAATGTATCAAGGTCGATTGACATCCGAATCATCTCGGAATTGACTCTGCTCACATCAATCAACTCCAATAGATGGAATACCTATCTCGAATCATCACCCTAGCGATGATGATCTGTATGGGTTCCGAGTAGTGACGCGTTTCTTCAGGGTAAATTGACCGCCGAATTATCTCTGATTCATCACTGCCATGGTCAATTAACTCAATTTAGGTGTACTTATCAAGCTTCGACATATATAGGTCGTGAGAGTATGTATGTGAACGTATAAACATCGCGGTCGGTGATATGACTCTTCGAATCAATTGACCTCCAAATCAATTGACCTCCAAATCAATTGACATCCAAATCTATTGACCTCAGAATCACCTCGGAATGGTCTCTATAGTAGTCAATTGACTCGATATAGGAATACTTATGAAGTTTCGATACTTGTAGGTCTCGCAAAGTGAGATATTGCGATTCGTTCGAAATCGTCATGTGGAGTGGGTGACTGTAAGGACGTTCATCCGTGTACGGCCTCATATAAGAGTATAAGGATAGACACGATTGCAAACAAGGATATGTGATAAACATATCAATTGTACAGTATGTAGGTAAGATAATCGCTAGCGTACCAAAAGCACTTCACGAGATGAGTATATATGAAGGGCGGTTATCCGGCCTTGGCAGCCAAGTGCACTTGTGAGGGCCAAGTGCATCTGGCACCGCCATCACAGTATCCCCCTCTTTATCCGCAGACCTTCTGGGCTGCAACATATATACCTGAAGAAAGACAAGATAAGGTGTGTATGCCTTCATACCACTGCATAAGTCCCGCGACCGATCAGTATCATCACGGCAGCCTTACGGCGAATTCGGTGCACGGGGAAATCCACCTACAGTGGTAGGTGGTAAAATCCGTGCCGACATCATTTATTCCGAGCTGAGATCCATAAGAAACGAAAAGAAGAAAGAGAAGAGAAGAGAAGGAATCGTCCAATTGACCCTAGATCCTCCAAGTCTATCTCCAAATTGAAGCCACTCCTTCAGCAGGCCTCGTTCCAAGCCCACTGCTTCAGTAGGCTTCCAAGGTCATGGTTCCGAATATCCAAGTGGACTTTCAGTTTCTCTGAATCCAAACAATTGATCTTCGTAGTACTAGCTCGGTGGTACTTGAATTGGTATATACTATTGGCCGAATTGTGGGCGTCATTCGGCATCGATATCTCGCAGTTGGCACGTGATATGCCGGACCAAGTCTCGGCTTCCGACCAATCGATCGTTCGTTCGTATACGATTTCTTTGGTTGAACCAATTTCGAAATATCAGGGGTGGCCATCATGGCCAGTAATGCATCTCTGCAGCAGTCAACTAGCATATTTGCATAATGTACTTATCTTGGTCATAGCTGCTCTTGAGACCTCTCGAATTCGTATGATTTTCGGCTCTGTGCTTTCAGATATCCAAACACATGGCAGACCTCATCAGTAATAGTCTGATCATGCGTCTCACCGATTGGCTCCAAGTTGACTTGTATATTGGTTATCGGGATTCGACTTTCCATTGCCATTCTGCTTCAGACTCAGTGGTATTTGTTTGACTTGTGTCGGCCTCATGCGGCCCTCGCTTGCAGTCATCATATGTTGACATGTATTCGTACATGCCCATTCGAGTTGCGATATCTAACTCGTAAGTGTGCCATATGGTCGTACTCACAAAGTAACCATGTATGCTCCAGGTGCATCAAGGCATCCATTCTCTATGCCATCGACTTCCGAATCCATGAAAGTAGTGAGTTTGCACACGCCATGCCCTTTCAAGCCTAGCTGTAGAGTACGCACCCTAACATCTAGCCTGATACGGTTATTCACCACCATCAGCGGCGATATCAATCGATTATCGTCCTGGCTTCGTTCGGTTAAGGTCAATTACAGAGCATATTCGTTCATTGCTATATCCAATTCGTAAGAATTCTGTACAAGGTCATAGTTACCATGTAATTCGGTGCGTCTTCGCTCTCAGCTATGAAGCTCTAACGCGGTAGCCCTCTCATGCATCCATTAAGGATTGCAGTCGGTTCGCATTCCGCGTAGCTTGACATCTCGATTGCTGATTTGGCTGGCTCTCCACCGCTAGCACTGGGTGCGGTTGACTCCATTACTATTATCGGTTGCAGCTGATTGTGCATTCGATTCATTTGGTGGTGTTTCTGGTGATTCGCAGCTGCTGATGTACTTCCTTATGTACACGTCCATCGTATGCCAATAGAGATCCCTAGAGAGTATCATTTTACCGTGGGAAGCATTGTCCGCAGGGACATATATCCTCCCCTCGTAGGTCAGAGCTCCAGCGATAACGTTCTATTGGTTCTCGTCTTCAGTATGGGCTTTGGCTATGGCTATTGGGTTATCGACTAGCTTACCCGAGACGTTGACCGTCAATGGGTCAGTAGCCTGGGCCTTCTTAATTGCCGGTAGGGGGTCATCGTAGGGTTCAACTGTCAGGGTCGCGAAGAGCCGTGTGACAGGCTTCTTGTAGCCGATCTCATAATCGGGCCATCAGTGGTGATTGATGTGCCTTCCAGGTGCTCGATAGTGAGGTTGTAGGTGAGGCCAACTGGGCTTGCGAGGCCAAGTTCACTTATGAGGCCAAGTGTACTTGATGTCTGCAGAATGACAGGTTATCGTTCATGCACTTCTGGTGCGAATTTTGTTGTAGTAGCGGTTTCTCGGATTCCAGAACGGTCATTCCCCTCTTTTGAGGTCGGTGCTGTATTGACGACTAAATACGGTGTCGATTCTCATCGATTTTCTCGTTGACAAGATGCTTTCGATTCCCATTGGGGCTTCGTACATCTGTATCTGCATTCAATTGCAAGTCTCGCAGAATATCTTACAAAGTAAGTGTTTCTTAAAGAAAGGATAGACTTAAACGTAACCTTGTATCGCCATATCGGCAAGTTGCACTCTGCACTCAAGAAATCTGCATTCCGTGGCTCTCCCATGACTCAATTAGTACCATCCACCCAGCAGCTGTTTGTTATAGCTGCCAACATGGTCAACCATCTCCGATATCAATGGAATGGATTACTGATTCTTGATTGTGCTCGCATTGGGAGCTCGGTAGTCAACTTCAAAGTTTCAAGCCGCCGTCCTTATTTGCAAAAATATCGGCGTTGGCGCCAGAGATGATGGCCGCTGGATATAACCATTGGCCAGGTTTGTCTCGATGTAGGCCTTAAGAGTTCTTGACTCAACCTCCGACAGGTAATAGGTATGCCCACATGGCAGCTTGTACCCCGGATCGATCGCATGGTCAACTGACCGGTGCGGTGGCAGCATCTGCCTTGACTAAAAAGCTTCACGAATTCCTGATACTTGGCGGGGATATGGTATGGCCGCCATCGTCTGTAGGCACCATTTGAGGTGCAGCTCCATCTATACTCGTTATCTGTGTGTTTTCAATCGTGAGATGGGAGTGAAGGTTGTGGAATCCAAGAGCCCTTGTCATAACTAGTTATCCTCGATGGGAACCCCCGCCATCCGGTACTCACTTCGTGACTTGGCAAGCCGGTAGCAGTCATTCAAGCACCATCAATATATTACTCTTCTGCTGCAACTACCGCCACTGCTCCTGCTCACGTATCCAGCTCCAGTGGCTTCTCCCACATGTGTGGTGCCTTCCATAGAGCTCCCAGCAACCCTGTGCAATCGTCAAGTCGTCTGACGAATACCTCGAGAATATCTTTGCTAGCTATGAGACTCTCGAATGCGGCGGCTCCAAGCAGATGTATGTCTGAAACCTCACCCTTCGCTTGTGGAATCTACAACGTCACTAGGGTGGCCACCGATCCCATGGGCTCATTTGATTCCGCAGTCTTTAACCTGTTTTCTCTGCTGGGGGTCTGAAGGGCTAGAAGTCGATCGGAGGTCCAGTCGACCTCAGGGCTCTAGCCTTGAACAAGGCGTGCCTAGAACCAGGTCATATGCCATAGGTACGACCAGCACCTCCGGTTTGTCAACTGAATGGCTATCATATTCTCCTATATACAAAATGATAACCATTTGCCCAATCCTGATCAGGGATATAGAGGAGAGGATGCATCCATTCCTGCTAGGGGATACGGTGACATTGATGTGCATCCATTCCCACTAGGAGATACAATGACTTGAGGTGTGATTTTGTTCGTGTTTCGTACTTGTTATCGGTTTCGTAGAGTCCCACAATGGGGTATCTGCTTGAACTGCTTGACACTTTAGAATATTCAGTGGTTAAACTTCCAACTCTGAGCTGTTTCACAATCTGCAATTGCAGCTCCACTATCAAGGTCTTGAACTCTGCCCATCAGTAGTCTTTCTCCATAAGTATGCTTCCGTGATCATGTAATCGTTCTGCATAAGTGCACTTCTGTGCAATTCTAACGGTCCGTAAGTGAGCTTGCAGCTTCGTTCATGGATGCTAACGTATCGTAGGTGCGGTTCGGAGCTTCCGCTCAGATTGGAGGAAGGCAATCGTCAAGTGCGCTTCAGATCGTAAGAAGGTAATCGTCAAGTACACTTGATCGAACGCGTTTATCATCGGTGAATGAATGCTTTCGTCAAACATTTTTCAAAGACTTCTCGGTGGTGGCCATCATGCCGATCACAAGTATATCAGGGTCGATTGATATCCGAATCGTCTCGGAATTGACTCGGCTCACGTCAATCAACTCCAATAGATGACATACATATTACGAATCATCACCCTAGCGATGATAATCTGTATGGGTCCCGAGTAGTGATGTTGATGAAGGTTCAATTGGTCTCGATTATCCGTTCGTATGTGATGGATCACATTGAACCTGTTTTCAAGATCTTCTTGGAGTTGACCGTCATTGTGGTGACGCATTTCTTCGGGGTCAATTGACCTCCGAATCATCTCTAATTTGTCACTGCCATCGTCAATTAACTTAATTTAGGTGTACTTATCAAGCTTCGATACTTATAGGTCGTGAGAGTATGTGAGTGAAGGTATAACGATTACGATTGATGATGTGACTCTTCGAGGCCGATTGACCTCCGAATCGCCTCGGAATGATCTCTGCAGTTATCAATTGACTCGATTGAAGGATATACATATCCTGATTCATTAATCTAGTGATGCTACTCGGTGTAAGTCATGAATGGAGACATTTCGAGTTCTCAGGAGTGCCTATCATCACTGGTGACGTGTCTCCCAAGACTGATTGGAATCCAAATCATCTCGAAATCATCTCTACTACCGTCAATCAACTGAATTGAATAATTACTTATCTTGTATCGACAATCTAACAATAGTTCTCGGACGCAGAGGTTGTGGTGTATCGCGACGCGTCGAAAAGTATGGGAATCACGAAATCTCATGAGCGAAACGTATCTGGTAACTGAAAAGCGATTATAGTATAAGGACGTACGTCAGTGTATGGTCTCGTATAAGAGTATAAGAATAGATACGGTTGCCAACGAGGATAAGTGATAAAGATATCAATTGAACAGTATGTAGGTAAGATAATTGCTAGCGTGTCAAAAGCACTTTGCGAGATGATTATATATAAAGGGCGTTTACTGGGCCTCGGCGGCCAGGTGTACTTGCAAGGGCCAAGTGCACTTGCGAGGGCCAAGTGTACTTGCGAGGGCCAAGTGCACTTGCAAGGACCAAGTGCACTTGTGAGGGCCAAGTGCACTTGCGAGGGCCAAGTGCACTTGCGAGGGCCAAGTACACTTGCGAGCCAAGTGCACCTGGCACTGCCATTACAGTGACACCACACTTGGGGCCAATTAACTTCAGAATCGTCTCTGCAGCAGTCAATTGACTCGATTGACAAGGGTACTTATCCTGATTCATTGATCTAGTGATGATACTCGGTGTAGGTCGTGAATGGAAACATTTCGAGTTCTCAGTGATGCCTATCTATCATGGCAGGTAACACCTCTGTTTGATACTGATTGTGATCTAAATCATCTCGGAATTGTCCCTACAACCGTCAATGAACTCAATTGGATTATTACTTATCTTGTATCGACAATCTAGCGATAGTTCTCGGACGCGGAGGTTACGGCTTGTCGCAATACATCGAAAAGTAAGGGAATCATGAAATTCCATGAGCGAAACGTACCTGGTGACTGAAAAGCCATTATAGTGTAAGGATGTACATTCTCTCATGGATCAATACCTGTAGATACGGTTGCAAACGGGAATAACTAATATATATCAATTGTAAGGTATGTAGGTAAAATAATCACTAGCATCCCAAAAGCACTTCACGAGGTGATTACATATAAAGGGCGCATGCCTGGCCTCGGCAGCCAAGTGCGCTTGGGAGCCAAGTGGACCTGGCACCGCCATTACATGTACTTGGAGAGCAAGCCTCTCTTGGGCTCTTTTTCTCTTTTCCAACATGCCACAGTGAGAGAGGTCTATACTGCTGTTGAGCACTATATTTGCTTCCCAAGAGCAAGATGTTCCTCTTCATATACTTCAGAAAACTGTGCTTTCGCAATGGCAATTGCATCACTGAGATTGGCCACAAATACCTGAGACTGGGCAACGATATCTGAGTAATGGTCTACCTGCTCCCTCTGCAGGTTAGTGACTCCTAAAGCCACAGTTTAATAAATCTAGTTTTGCTTATATACTAGACCTTCATATGTTTTGATCAGCTCAGGCAGCACCTCTCTGATTTTGATATTGCTTGTTTGAGTGTGCATAATCAATGCATCCATTTGGTTCAATTCTGCCTCAATGCTGTTTATCAAGGAGACCACCCAATCAGAGATATCATTCTATACAATGGATTCATAACAGGCCACTTCTTTTCCCTTTTCTGCTACCAACAATGCACTTTCTCTTCGTACCACTGTCACTGCTTCCCCCATTATCATGTCAGACCCAGCATCCAACATTTTTCAACGTATGACCAAACTTAGACCTTGAAATATTCTGTGGTAGACACTACAGATTCCAAAGAAGGGATCTTAATCAATGTCCCAATCAATAAGCAGTCTAGCTCCTGCCTCTCGTTGTAACTGTAGAGATGGCTCATAGTGTAGTGCATGGGGCATTCACAAGTCTGGGAGGACGATGGTTCCGATTAGAGCTAGCAAGATGACGATCTTCATGTAAGCGAGCGATTTCGGTTTTCGGGGGTGCATATGGTACAGGAGTTCTGTCGTTAATCGATGGATAGTGACAGCCAATGCTAACTGGATGTAGTACTCTTCTCATACAAGCTCACAGTAATGGATACATTTAGGGGGGGAATCTCTTTTCCAGCTGGTATAGAGATTGAGATCTGGTTCGTGGTATTAGCACTCTCTCTGTGAGATGTGGCAGCCAATTTCCAGAATGTATAAGCACAATCAATTGGAATAAGAGTCACGAACCTTTGACAGCTTGGAGGGTAGAAAGATAGCTTCAACAGAAGTATTTCCTGGCTAACATTACAATGTAACACCAGTAGCGTCACCTCAGGTTTACCAGCACAAGTAGTATCCTTCCTGCTCTCAGGACTTGCTTGCGATGAAAGTTATAAAGATTCACTCAGAATATGAAAGTCACTAAGAAGATTTGAGGAAAAGATATTTGGCTGTAAAATGGGTAAATGGTTAAAGATTGTTCTCCTCGTCATGAAGCTTGCCCTTCTACTGTCGGACATTCCAGAGTTCTTTATACCTCTTGTAAGGACGTACGTCGGTATATGGCCTCATATAAAAATATAAGGGTAGATACAGTTGCAAACTGTAAGGGCGTACGTCTGTGTACGGCCTTGTATAAGAGTATTAGGGTAGATACGGTTGCAAATGAGGATTCGAGAATGAGGTAGATTCAATAAGTAAGGTTATCGATGGCGTGCAAGAGCACTCGCACCAGCTGACTATATACTGGGCGGATCGACGGTTACCCTGCCATAGGCCAGCCGCCATTACATCATCCCCCTCTTTATCTGCAGACCTCCTGGGCTGCATACCCGTACATGAAGAGAAGAAAGTCCAAGCTCGTATGCCCTCGTACAGCCTCGTAAATCCCGCAACCGATCGATACCGCTCGAGGGTGACCTTTCGGTGGATCCGGCGAACGCGGCAAGTCCACCTCCAGTGGTAGGTGGTAAAACCTGTGCCGTCGCCATTTGTACCGGGCCGAGATCCAATAAGAAGAGAAGAGAAGGAGAAAACAAGAAGGAAAGGTCCAATTGACCCCTGTAACCTCCATATCTTCATATCTCCATATCCAAGCCCTCGGTATACCGTAGCTTTCATCGTGCAGGCTCGGTGGTGCTCATATGGGTAAGCGTCATTGGCTCTCATCATCGATCGTATGTCGTTTGTCGATTATCTAACTCGTGAGCATACAAGAGAAGATCGAACTTACAATGTAATCAATCAAGTGCGGTTAGCTCTCTCAAAGCTTGTGCCCTCGGAAGCCCGCCTCGCGGTAACTTCGTACGTCCAATCAAACGTCCATTAAGTGCCATTCGTGTAATCATTCTCCGTAAGTGCACTTCCGTACTCGTGTAATCGTTCTGCGTAGGTGCACTTCCGTGCAATGCTGACGCTCGTAGGTGCGCTTCGGAGCTTCCGCTCAGATCGTAGGAACGTAATTGTCAAGTGCGCTTCAGAGCTTCCGCTCAGATCGTAGAAAGGTAATCGTCAAGTGAGCTTGAGAGCTTCCGCTTAGATCGTAGGAACGTAATCGTCAAGTGCGCTTCGTATTCCGATTCAGGTGCACTTCCGTGCAAACGATAAGGTGCACTTCCATGCAAATTGATAAGGTACACTTCCGTGCAAACGATGATCATGATCGGGTCCGCTTGAAATCCGGATCGTAGGTATGGTCATCCCACCAACCGTCATCGATTACTCTTCGCTTCGTCCTTCAACTTTCGGTTGCCCTCCGACTTTTGCCCTTCGACCATGCCCTTCGACCTTTGACTCTCCTTCGCAGACATCACCACCTGGGTGGAGATGAATGCCGGTTCATATGGTAGCCCGAGTCGCCTGAGCGGCCTCGGAACCATAAAGTAACAGTAGCCCGAGCCGCCTGAGCAGCCTCGCGACCATGAAGATGCTCAAAACACTGAACCGAGATGCTCATCTTAATTCGTCTTTGGGCCTTATAGCGTCTTTGGGTCTTATTTCGTCTTCGGTTTCCTTCCATCTTTTCGACTTCGCGTTGAGCTCGCGTGTATCGACGCGTCAAGAAAAAGGGGTAATGAGACCCATAGGATATCTCGAGGTAATCTCTCGTCGATTCGTAGAATTTCTCGATGGTAGATCGCGTGTGTGATTTCTTGAAGTAATCTCGTGTATTCGTGTGACTTCTCGATGATAGGTAGCCAGTGGTAACGCGTCGAAAAGGGGTAATTCACGAAATCCTGTGAGCGAAACGTATCCAATTACTAAAGATCGATAACTGTGTAAGGGCGTACGTCCGTCTACGGCCTTGTATAAGAGTATTAGGGTAGATACGGTTGCAAATGAGGATTCGAGAATGAGGTAGATTCACGTTCAAGAGCACTCGTACGAGCTGACTATATACTGGGCGGATCGACGGTTACCCTGCCATAGGCCGGCCGCCATTACACAAACAAGGATAAGTAAATATGATAGGTGGGTTCAATAGGTAAGGTTATCGATGACGTGCAAGAGCACTCGCACAAGTTGACTATATACTTGGGCGGATGGGTGGTTACCCTGCCATAGGCCGGCCACCATTACATTATCTCCTTCTTTATCTGCAGACCTCCTGGACTGCATACCTGTACATAAAGAGAAGAAACAATCCAAGCTCGTACGCCCTCGTACACCCTCCTAAATTACACTGCCAATGGGTACCGCTCGAGAATGACCTTTTGGTGGATCTGGCGCATGGGGAAAGTCCACTTCCAGTGGTAGGTTTTAAAACCCGTGCCGATGCCATTTGTACTGGGCCGAAATCCAATAAGACAAGAAGAGAAGGAGAAAACAAGAAGGAAACATCCAATTGACCCCTGTAACCTCCATAACTCCATATCTCCATATCTTTATATCCAAGCCATCGGCATACCGTAGCTTCTACCGGGCAGGCTCGAAATCATTGACCGATTTGAAGGTCTCGTCATGTATCAATCATATGTGATTTGCCGAGTATCTAACTCCTGAGCATCTAAGAGAAGATAGAACTTACAATGTAATCAATCAAGTACGCTTAGCTCACGCAAAGCTTGTGCCCTCGGAAGTCTTTCTCTGTAAGTGTACTTCCATGCTCGTGTGATCGTTCTCCGTAAGTGCACTTCCGTGCAATGCTGATGCTCGTTGGTGCGCTTCGGAGCTTTCGCTGAGTTCGGAGGAAGGCAATCGTCAAGTCTACTTGGGGCTTCCGCTTGGATCGTAGGAAGGTGATCGTCAAGTGCACTTGTTTGAACGTGTTTATCGTCGGTGACAATAAATCGATGGGTATAATAGTATCGTTGATGAAGGCTTGGCTAGAACTTCATACTTGATTAGGTTCGATTCATCTCGATCATCGGTTTGTATGTGACGCATCTTGTTAAATGTGTTTCGATTGAGGTGCACTTCCATGCAAACAATGATCGTGATCGCGTCCGCTTGAAATCTGGATCGTTATCACACCAACCGTTATCGACTACTCTTCGCTTCGTCCTTCAACATTTCGTTGCCCTCCGACTTTTGCCCTTCAACCTTGCGCTTAGACCTGGTCTTGACTTTACCTTGATCTTGACTTCACCATTCTTCGACTCGGTCTTGACTTCACCTTGTCTTCTGGATTGTTTCAGTCTTTCGGCCTTACTTCGTCTTTGGGTCTGATTTCGTCTTCGGCTTCCTTCTTTCTTTCGACTTCGCAATGAGTTCGATGATCTGACGCTGTAAGGACGTACGTCCCCATATGGATGGATACATGTAGATATGGTTGCAAACAAGGATATATGAATATAGTAAAGTAGTATATAGGTAAGATAATTGCTAGCATGCCAAAAGCACTTCGCGAGGTGATTATATATGAAGGGTGGTTACACGGCCTTGGCAGCCAAGTGCACCTGGCACCGCCATTATATCATCCCCCTCTGTATCAGCAGACCTCCTGGGCTGCAACATATATATACATAAAGAAAGACAAGATATGGTACGTACACCTTAGTACATCTGCATAAGTCCCACGACCGATCGGTGCCATTGCGGCAGCCTCACGGCGGATTCAGTGCATGGGGAAATCTACCTCGAGGGGTAGGTGGTAATATCAATACGGATGCCATTTATACCGGGTCGAGATCCATAAAAAATGAAGAAAAGAAAAGAAGTAGAAAGCAAGAAGGAAATGTCCAATTGACCCTGATTCCTCCAAGTTCACCTCTGAATTGAAGCTGCTCCAGCAGCCTTGCAAGTCCATGGCACCGAATGTCCAAGTAGACTGCCAGTTTCTCCGAATCTAAGCAATTGATCTCCGTAGTGCTAGCTCGATGGTACTCGAATCGGTCAATGCCATTGGCCGACTTGTGGGCATCATTCGGCATCGTTATATCATAGTTGATATGTAATATTCCGGACGAAGTTTCGACTTCCGACTAATCGTTCGTTCGTTCGTATACGATTTCTTTCGTTGAACACATTCGTGAACGTCATCTAAGGGTAAGGCCATCACGGCCGGTAAGACATCTCTGTAGTGGTCAACTAGCATAATTGTATAATGTACTTGTCTTGGTCATAGCTGCTGCTGTTGAGAGTTTCTCGAATTCGTATGATTTCTATGTCTCTGTGCTTTCATATATCCAAGCACATGGTAGACCTCATCAATCATAGCCTCCACTCTCGGCATTGATCATATACGTCTCACAGATTTGTTCCAAGTTGACTCGTATATCGGTTATCTGGGTTCGACTTTCCATTGCCATTCTGCTTCACATCCAGTCGTGATTGACTTGTGTCGGCCTCGCTTGGCGCTGGATTGCAGTCATCATATATCGACATGCATTTGTACATACTCATGCAAGTTGCGGTACCTAACTTGCAAGTAGTGTTGGCAACGAACTGTCCGGGGTTTGTACAATTGACGAACCGTTTTGGTCCACGCAAACCGGATCCTTGCCAAGCCTTTCGCCACAATCCCAACCATTTCGGCCTACAACTGCGAATAATAATAAGTACCCGAGATCTTGTCCGATCGGCTCGATCTTTAGTGCATCTTGTAGCTAACCTCTTCCGCTACAAGATGCGCTACAAATCGGGCCGATCAGACCAGACCTCGCTTACCTATTATCGTTCGAAGATAGATGGTTCGCGAACCGGTTCGGACAAATTTCGGAACTTCATCCAAATCTCGAATCGAATCCGGATCAAACCACGCCCTGATTCCATCCGCGACGAACCGATCCGCTTCGTTGCCAATACTATTCGTAAGTGTATCATAAGGTCATACTCACAAATTAACCAAGTATGCTACCGCTTCCGGAACATCAAGACAGCCATTCTCCGATTCACATGCCTTAAATGGCTGCCGGCATATGGCAGGGTAACCGTCGATCCACTCAGTATATAGTCAGCTCGTACGAGTGCTCTTGCACACCATCCATAACCTTACCTATTGAATCTAGCTCATTCTCGAATCCTCGTTTGCAACCGTATCTATCATATACAGTTATACGAGGCCGTACATGGATGCACGCCCTTACACTGTTATCGATATTTAGTAATTGGATACATTTCGCTCACAGGATTTCGTGAATTACCCCTTTTCGACGCGTTAATACTTGCTACCTATCATCGAGAAGTCATACGAATACACGAGATTACTTCGAGATATCCTGCGGGGCTCATTACCCCTTTTTCTTGACGCGTCGAAACAAGACCATCGAGCTCAATGGGAAGTCAAAAGATGGAAGGAAACCGAAGACGAAATAAGACCCAAAGACGCTATAAGGGTCAAACACAAAGTAAGACGAGCATCTCGGTTCAGAGTTTTGTTTTGACCATCTTTATGGTCGCGAGGCTGCTCAGGCGGCTCGGGCTACTGCTACTTTATGGTCGCAAGGCTGCTCAGGCGGCTCGGGCTACTGCTACTTTATGGTCCCGTGGCCGCTCGGGCGACTCGGGCTACCATACGAATCTGCATTCATCTCCACCAGGGCCTTGATGGGCAGGTGGTGATGTCTGTGAAGGAGAGTCCAAGGTCGAGGGGCATGGTCGAAGGGCAAAAGTCGGAGGGCAACTGAAAGTCGAAGGACGAAGCGAAGAGTAGTCGATGACCTACGATCCGGATATCAAGCAGACGCGATCACGAGCATCGTTTGCACGGAAGTGTACCTTATCGTTTGCATGGAAGTACACCTGAATCCAAATACGAAGCACACTTGACGATCACCTTCCCACCATCTGAGCAGAAGCTCTGAAGCGCACTTGACGATTATCTTCCTACGATCTGAGCGGAAGCTCTGAAACGCACTTGACGATTGCCTTCCTCTGATCTGAGCGGAAGCTCCGAAGCATACCTACGATGCATTAGCATGCCTGAACGAAGCTGCAAGCTCGCTTTCGGAGCGTCAGCATTGCACGGAAGTGCACTTACGGAGAATGATTATATGAGCACGGAAGTGCACTTACTCAGAAAGACTACCAAGGGCACAAGCTTTCGCACTGGATTGATATTGTAAGTTCTATCATTTCTTGGATACTCACGAGTTAGATAATCGACAATCCACATACGGTCGATGATGAGAGCCAATGACGTTTACCGATATGAGCACCACCGAGGCTGCACTACGGAAGCTATGGACACATGGGCTTGGATATGGACATGGAGCTTGGTGCTGCCGAGACAGTTTGGAAATATGGAGATATGGAGGTTACAGGGGTCAATTGGACGTTTCCTTCTTGTTTTCTCCTTCACTTCTTTTCTTATTGAATCTCGGCCCGGTACAAATGGCGATGGCACGGGTTTTACCACCTACCACTGGAGATGGACTTTCCCCGTGCGCCGGATCCACCGAAAGGTCACTCTCGAGCGGTACCGATCGGTTACGGGATTTACGAGGCCGTACGAGGGCGTACGAGCCTGGATTTTCTTCTCTTCATGTACGGGTATGCAGTCCAGGAGGTCTGCAGATGAAGAGGGGGATGATGTAATGGCAGCCGGCCTATGGCAAGGTAACCGTCGATCCGCCCAGTGTATAGTCAGCTCGTGCGAGTGCTCTTGCATGCCGTCGATAACATTACCTATTGAATCTACCTCATTCTCGAATCCTCGTTTGCAACCGTATCTATCATATACTCTTATACAAGGCCGTACACGGACTAACACCCTTACAATGCCTTCGACTTCCGAATCCACGAAAGTAGTGGGTTTGAACATGCCATGCCCTTTCGAGCCTAGCTGTAGGGTGCACACCCTAAAATCTAGCCTGATATGGTTAATCACCACTATCAGCAGCGACATCAATCGATTATCGTCGTGGCTTCGTTAAGGCCATTTGCAGAGCATATTCGTTCATTGATATATCTAATTTGTAAGCAACCCTTGTACAAGATCATGGTTACTATGTAATTCCGTGGGTCCGTGCTCTCAGCTCTGAATGTCCAATGTGGTAGCCTTCTCATACGTCCATTAAGGATTGCAGCCGATTATGCATTCGGTGCATTCGGTGGTGCTTCTGGAGATTCGCAGCCGCTAATGTACTTCCTTATGTACGCGTTCTTCGTATGCCAATAGAAATTCCTAGACACAAACGCAGCAGTTTTAAGAGCTTCAAAGTGACCAGGCTCAGGGTTGTCATGAAAGAGACTTATCAGTTTACTGCGGAGAACATCGTCCGCAGGGACATATATCTTCCCCTCGTAGGTCAGAGCTGCAGCGACAACACTCCATTGGTTCACGTCTTTGGCTTTGGCTTTGGCTTTGGCTGTGTCCATTGGGTTTTCGACTAGCTTAACCGAGACGTGAACCGCCATGGGGTCAGTTACCTGAGCCTTCTTTATCGCTGGTAGGAGGTCATCGTAGGGTTCAACTGTCAGGGTCGCTAAGAGCTGTCCTACAGGCTTCGCATAGCCGATCGCATAATCGGGTCATCTCGAAGGGCTGTCAGCAGGGTTTATTGTACCTTCCAGGTACTCGATAGTGAAGTCGTAGGCCGATACGATCTCATTGACTTCAAGCGTACCTGCGAGCCAAGTGTGCCTGCGAGCCACATGCACTTACAAGGTCAAGTGTGCTTACGAGGCCAGGTGCACTTGACATCTGCGGCATGATGGGTACGTTGTGGTGGTAATGGTGAGTCATTTCAGCATTTGCGGTTCGGAATTGGTTTGAAGTAGCGGTTTCTCGATTTCCGTAATGATCATTCCCCTCTTTTGAGGTTGGTACTCCGTCGACGACTAAGTGCGGCCGGTGAATGCGGTGTCGATTCTCATTGATTCACTTCGATTTTCTCGTTGATAAGACGGTTTCTATTGCCATTGAGGCTTTCGTGCTTCTGTATCTGCATTCAATTGCAGGTCTGAAAGAATCTCTTATAAAGTATGTATTTCTTAAAGAAAAGGATAAAATTAAACGTAACCTTGTATCGCCATATCGGCAAGAAGACCCTTGTTATCCTTCTCAAGGGTGAGTACGATTGCACTGTTCATTTCACGGCTCTCCTGTGGCTCAATAAGTGCCATCCATCTAGCAGTCATATCTCGTCGCAGCCAACATGTTCAAGCATCTCCAAGGTCAATGGAATAGGATACCAATCCTTGATTGTACTCACGTTGAGAGCTCAGTAGTCAATTTCAGAGTTTCAAGTCGCCGTCATTCTTCTTGCAAAATGTATCAGTGTCACTGCCGGTGGTGACCGCTGGATAAAACCACTGGCCAGGTTTGTCTCAATGTAGGCCTTTAGAATTCCTGACTCAACCTCTAACAGGTAATAGATACGTCCATATGGTAGCTTGTGCCTGGAGTCAATTGCATGGTCAATTGACCGGTACGGTGGTAGCGTCTCTGCCTTGGCCTTACTAAAGACCTCAACGAATTCCTTATATTTGGCTGGTATATGACCGCCATCGCCTGTAGGCACCATTTAAGGCGCCGAAGCTCCATCTGTACTCGTTAGCTTGTGCTCGTAACTCTGAGATGGAAGCGAAGGTTCGAATCCAGAAGCCCTTGTCATAAAGAGTTATCCTCGATGGGAACCCCCACCGTACAGTACTCCCTTTGTGACTCAGCGAGCTGGTAGCAGTCATTCAAGTACCTTCACTGTGTAACTCTTCTGCCGCAACTACCGTCGCTGCTCTCTGCTCACCCATCCAGCATCGAGCTTCTCCTAAGATCTCGCTCCATAATGATGCTCCCAGCAGCCAGGTGCACTCCCCAATCGTAGGGTGAATACGTTGTCGACCTCAATGCTCTCAAGAAGGTCATAGAATGTGGTTGCTCCAAGGAAACAAATGTCCGAAGGCTTATCACCGCCCCCTTGTGAAGTTCCG
This sequence comes from Wilcoxina mikolae CBS 423.85, assembly GCA_014904905.1. Taxonomy (NCBI): domain Eukaryota; kingdom Fungi; phylum Ascomycota; class Pezizomycetes; order Pezizales; family Pyronemataceae; genus Wilcoxina; species Wilcoxina mikolae. Next base: position 330,059 of record MU122105.1, read on the forward strand.
TTGGTATCGGTGTACAGAGTTCCATCGCGATTTAAGGTGTAGGCCTGCAGCCCACTCGGGGTTCGCAAGGCCATAAGTTGACTGGCTTTCTAGTCGATCTCCAGGTTTCAGATCTTGAACCAAGATAATTCCAAAATTATGTCGTATGCCTTCATGGGCACAATTAAGACATCCGATTCGTCAACCGGTACCAAGCTTTCAAAATACTGAATCGAAAGTAGCTTTCTACTTTCTCTGGCAGACATCATCTCGCTGCCATCAAAGTTCGAGGTTGCGATGAATACAGGTTCATCTCGGATGCCGAGCTGCCTTCGCAGCTTGAGCATCATGAGCCGCCGCTGGTGTTTTTTCCACCGGAAGTTGTCTCCGCAACCAAGTAGAGGTCCATCCCGCTGGATAAGATGAAGTAGAGGTCTATCCCGCCTAAGAATACAACCAAGTAGACGTCCATCCCGCTGGATAAGATGAAGGAGAGATCAATCCGGCCTAGAGATAAGATGACTCCGTTGATGTGGGGGGGATCGCTCGTTGTTGATTGAGAATCAATTTACCTCCGACTTGGATCACTCCCATGAGGATAACAATCAGCATCGTGCTGTCGGTAGTCATTGTTGTGTCATATGGCATCGCCAGTTTCTCGAACGGTGATCCGTAGCTCAATTGAGTCTCATCGAGAAGCCATCATGATTGTAGTTGCCATCAGGTATCGATCGATATGAATGGCTTGGATCTGCTTAACACTTTTAGAACATTCGGGTTTAAACTTCCAACTCAGAGCTGTTTCACGATCTGCAACTGCAGCTCCACTATCTAGGTCTTGAACTAGGCTCATTGGTAGTCTTTCTGCATAGGTACACTTCCTTGCTCGTGTAATCGTTCTCCGTGAGTACACCTCCGTGCTTGTATAATCGTTCTGCATAGGTACACTTCCATGCTATGCTGACACTCGTAGGTAGATAACCACCAAGTGCGCTTCAGAGCTTCCGCTCAGGTCGGAGAAGGTAATCATCAAGTACGCTTCAGAGCTTCCACTCAGATCGAAGAAGGTAATCGTCAAGTGTACTTGATCGAGCATGTTTATCGTCGGGGACTTCTCGCCAGATTCGATCGTCAATGAACCGACACGTACAGGGGTATCTGTCGTAGAAACGATGAATCGACGAATATAAGGGTATTGTCAATGAAGGTTTTCGCTAGAACTTCATTCTGCTCAATGGGCTGCCCTCGATAGCATTGTGACTTTTTTCGATCGTTCATTGGTATGTGAATACTTTCGTCGAACGTATTGCGAGATCTTCTCAGGGGTGTTGTCATATGGCCAGTGACGCATTTCTCGTAATTGATTGACTTCCGAATCGTCTCTGTTATAACGATCGCGTTCGGTGATGCGATTTTCTGAATCAATTGACCTCTGAATCGTGTCGGAATGGTCTCTGCAGTAGTCAGTTGACTCGATATAGGAATACTTATGAAGTTTCGATGCTTGTAAATGTCGAAAAATGAGGCATTGCTGCTTGTTCGAATCGTCATGGAGTTGGTGACACCACACTCGGGGCCAATTGACTTCACAATCATCTCTCCAGCAGTCAATTGACTTGATTGACACGCATACTTATCCTGATTCATCAATCTAGTGATGATACTTGTTGTAGGTCGAAAATAGAGTTTTCAAGTTCTCAGGAGTACCTATCATTACAGGTTATGCATCTCTCGGAACTGACAACTAAATCATCTCGGAATCATCCCTGCTATCGTCAATCAACTCAATTGGATGATTACTTATCTTGTATCGACAATCTAATGATAGTTCTCGAACGCTGAGGTTACGGCGTGTCGCGACACGTTGAAAAAGTAAAGAAATCACGAAATCCCATGAGCGAAACATATCTGATGACTGAAAAGCGATTATAGTGTAAGGATGTATCTCTGTTTACAGTCTCGTATAAGAGTATAAGAATAGATACAATTGCAAACGTCGATTCGACAATATAGTAGAGCAGTATTTAGGTAAGATAATAGCTGGCGTACCAAAAGCACTTCGCGAGGTGATTATATATGAAGGGCGGTTACCTGTCACCGGCGGCCAAGTGCACTTGAGAAGGCCAAGGGTGCTTGGGAGCCAAGTGCACTTGAGAAGGCCAAGGGTACTTGGGAGCCAAGTGCACTTGAGAGCCAAGGGCACCTGGCACCGCCATTACAGTCCATCCCGCTTGGATAAGATGAAGGAGAGGTCCATCCCACCTAGGAATACAATCAAGTAGACATCCATCCCGCTTAGAGAGAAGACGGAAAGAGAGTTCCATCCTGTCTAGGGATAAGACGACTCTGTTGATGTGTGAAGGATTGCTCGTTGTCAATTGAGAATCAATTTACTCCTGACTTGGATCACTCCCATGACGATAACAATTGGTATCGTGCAGTCGGATGTCATTGTTGTCTCATACAGTATCGCAAGTTTCTCGAACGATGATCAGTAACTCGATTCAGTCTTACCGTCAGGCAATCGCGATTGTAGTTGTGATCAGGTATCGATCCATATGTTTGTAAACGATGTGAGATGAATCCGACTTCTTTGCTCGTCCGCCTTGTAGAATCGCACAATGGAATATCGTCTTTGATCTGCTTGATACTGTAGAACATTCGGGGTTAAACTTCCCACTCTGAGTTGCTTCATGACCTGCGATTGCGGCTCCACTATAAGGGTATTGAACTCTGCCCATCGGTAGTCTTTCTCTGTAAGTGTACTTCCATGCTCGTGTAATCATTCTCCGTAAGTGCACTTCAGATTGTAGGAAGGTAATCATCAAGTGTGCATCAGAGCTACCACTCAGGTCGGAGAAGGTAATCGTCAGGTGCACTTCATCGAACGTGTTTGTCATTGGTGACTTCTCTCCAGACTCGATCGTCAATCAATCGACACGTTTGGGGTAAATGTCGTAAAATGATGAATCGATGCCTTTCAAAGTTAGTTTCTATCGTTCGTTCCTATGCGAATACATTCGTCGAACATATTTCAATGACTTCTCAATGGTGTGGCCATCATGCCGGTCACGAATGTATCAGGGTCGATTGACATCCGAATCGTCTCGGAAGTGACTCTGCTCACATCAATCAATCCTATAGACAGAATACTTATCTCGAATCACCACCCTAGCGATGATAATCCGTATGGGTTCTGAGTGGTGAAGCGTTGGATAACAGGTTTCATAGAACCAATTAATCGACATGTGAGAGTGATGTCAATGAAGGTTCGATTCGTCTCGATCATCCATTCGTATGCGATGGATCTCGTTAACGTATTTCGAGGTCTTCTCAGCAGTGGCCATAAGGGTCGGTGACACGTGTCTCGGGGTCAATTGACCTCCGAATTATCTCTAATTCGTCGCTGCGATTGTCAATCAACTTAATTTAGGTGTGCTTATCAAGCTTCGAAATTTATAGATTGTGAGAGTATGTATGTGAACGTATTACAATCGCGGTCGGTGATGCGACTCTTCAAATCGATTAACCTCTGAATCACCTCGGAATAGTCTCTGCAGTAGTCAATTGACTCGATATAGGAATACTTATCCTGATCCATTGATCTAGTGGTGATACTTGGTATAGGTAGTGAATGGAGACATTTCGAGTTGCCAGGGGTGTCTGACTATCATGGTAGGTGACACATCTCTTCGCGATCAATTGTCATCTAAATCATCTTGGAATCGTCCCTAATACCATCAATCAACTCAATTAGATGATTACTTATCTTTCATGGACAATCTAACAATAGTTCTCGGGGTAGGTCTGATGTGTCGAAAAAGTAAAGATATCACGAAATCCCACGAGCGAAACGTATCTGGTGACGGAAAAGCGATTATAGTGTAAGGATGTACATCCTCATTTGAATAGATACATATAGATACAGTTGCAAATGAGGATACGTGAATATAGTATAGTAGTATGTAGATAAGATAATTGCTACAGTGCCAAAAGCACTTTGCAAGGTGATTATATATAAAGGGCGGTTACCTTACCACGGCAGCCAAGTGTACTTGAGAGCCCAAGTGCACCTGGCACTGCCATTATAGGCGCGTATATCGATGGGTCAAGAAAAAGGGGTAATGAGATGCGTAGGATATATCGAGATAATCTCTCGTCGATTCGTAGAATTCCTCGATGATAGGTAAATCCCGTGTGTGATTTCTCGAAGTAATCTCGTGTAGTCATGTAACTTTTCAATGATAGTTAATACGTCAAAAAGGGGAAATTTACGAAATCCCGTGAGCGAAACGTATCCAATTACTAAAGATAGATACCAGTGTAAGGACGTATATCTGTGTATGGCCTCATATAAGTGTATAAGGGTAGATACGGTTGCAAACGGGGATAAGTGAATATGATAGGTGGGTTCAATTGGTAAGGTTATCGATGATGTGCAAGAGCACTCGCATGAGCTGACTATATACTTGGGCGGATGGGCTGTTACCCTGCCATAGGCTGGCCACCATTATACCTCTTTCCTCTCGCTCTAACTATTACTTCTAACTAAGTTTTTCTTATGAGTCTCTCTACCTAACTACCTGTCACACCAATACCCTTTCCTATCCTTCACCGCTCTGCCGAACCATCCGTATCTTTCCGCTTAGTTCTTCTACTCAGACCAATGGGGTCCCTACTGATATTATTTCTTCAGACCTCAGTGGTCCAGACCTATCGCATCCTTTCGATATCTTAGCCTCCAGGCGAATGGTGTCCTTTCAATTCTGCAGAATATTAAAGGCTTTAGCAGCTATGATGCAAAATAAGGTGCTCTTGTATATACAGCCTTTCAGGTGTCTTCGTATTATAGGTGGCATGAGCTGGCAGTATTTCGATCCAGTAACGATTCTTTGTTCCTTATTAGCAGTGTAGTTGGCAGCATAACAGCTCATCTGATTTCGTTGGTTGTGATAACCAAATCGACTGATATTTTGTGGATATTCGATGAGGGTCAGTGATGGCGCTTGTACCATCCTGATCCAGCAATCATTGAGTAATTGTACGTGACCCTGCTTCGAGTATACCTAGAGGTATATAACATGTGAGGCGTAACATTGATATCATACTTCTATATTCCATGCAGAGATATAACCTCCATTATAAGAAAGTACCCACTCATTAATTTGTCCATATGACATGAGATCTCAAGTCCAATTCCAGGATCCAGCTCTTGAGCACGCAATATTAATGCATAATATTTTTGGAATATCACTCTGTGCCACCATGTGATAGCACTTCTGGCTTCACCACTTTGTATAGCAGTAGGCTTAAACAATCATATCAACTAAATGAGAATGTTTCTGATATCTAGTGTTGGGAATGAACTATCGAAGGTTCGTGCCATTAATGAACAGGTTCAGTTCAAGGGAAGTGGATAGTTGTCAAGCCATTTGCCTCAAATCCTACCATTTCGGCCCACAACTGTGAACGTAAATAAGTAAGCAAATTCTTGTCCGAGTTGCTGAATTTATAGTTCATCTTGTAGCGAACTTCACACGCTACACAATGACTTAAGAATCAAGCCTATCTATAATGGCACCCGGGTAACCGCACATCCACCCAGTATATAGTCAGCTCGTACGAGTGCCCTTGCACACCATCGATAACCTGACCTGTTGAATCTACCTCATTCTCGAATCCTCGTTTGGAACTGTATCTACCCTAATACTCTTATATGAGGCCGTAAACGGATGTACGCCTTTACACTGTTATCGATCTTCAGTAATTGAATACTTTTCACTCACGGGATTTCGTGAATTACCCCTTTTCGACGCAATACTACTGGCGATCTACTATCGAAAAATTCTACATCGACGGAGTCGACTTATTTAAGCGGGATGGACCTGTCCTTCATCTTATCCAAGGGGGATAGACATCTACTTGGTTGCATTTCTAGGCGGGATGGATATCTCTTTTCGTCTTATCCCTAAACGGGATGGACGTCTACTTGGTTGCATCCATAGACGGTATGGACCTCTCCTTCGTCTTATTCAGCCGGATGGACATCTACTTGGTTGCAATCCTAGGCGAAATGGACCTCCCCTTCGTCTTATCCAGCGGGATGGACATCTACTTGGTTCCATCCCTAGGTGGGATAGACCTCTACTTTGTCATATCCAGCAGGATGGATCTCTACTTCGTCTTATCTAGCAGGATGGATCTCTACTTTGTCTTATCCAGCGGGATGGATCTCTACTTTGTCTTATCCAGCGGGATGGATCTCTACTTTGTCTTATCCAGCGGGATGGATCTCTACTTTGTCTTATCCAGCTGGATGGACATCTACTTGGCCGCCGAGACAACTTCCGGTGGAAAGACCACTGGTGGCGGCTCATGATACCCAACCTGCAAAGACAGCTCAACGTCCGGGACGAACCATCATTCATCGCAACCTCAAGTCTCGATGGCAACGAGATGATGTCTGCAAGAGAACGGAGAATGATTACACGAATGGCACTTAATTGACGTTTGATTTGATGTACGAAGTTACTGCCAAGCAGGCTTCCGAGGGCACATGCTTTGCAAGAGCTAAGCGTACTTGAGTGATATTATAAGTTGATCTCCTCTTGGATGCTCACAAGTTAGATAACTGACTATTACGGGAATACTTAAACGTAAAGTATGGCCGCCTACTTCCTTAGAAGTCGTATGTATCCTGAAGATAGTCTTCGGAATCGTCGTAGTCGGACTGAACCTCGTAGTCACTGATGGGAAGATTGTGATATTCTGAGGGGAGCTCACGGGTATGAAACCAATGAAAATATTCGTACTCAATATCATATGTTTGAATAAAGATACTCGCGATGCGAAAATCGGCTGGGGTAATAGCTCGGTCGTAAAGGGCGTGAGCGTAAAGAACAATAGAATCAAGATCTCGAAAATTCATAAGGTATATTTAAATAAATATTCTTGAAGTAGAAAAACAACAATAATATTTTAGTGTCTTGTCCGCTGGTGTGTTCTGACTGTGGATTGCTGCTAGAGCTTGATGTTTT